>OMNN01026487.1:0-29515 GCA_900302755.1 Chromis chromis
CCTCCTCCTCCTCCCCCTCCTCCAGGCTCCGGACCCCCACCTCCTCCACCGATGGGGGGGTTTGGTTTCGGCCTGAAAGTGGAGGCCCCGCGAAAACCTGCCGTTGAGCCTGCCTGTCCCATGAAGCCCCTGTACTGGAACAGGATACAGATACAGGACAATAAGTACGTATAGCACTTTGTAAAATTCACACTAGTGTCGCTTCCCTTGATTTTAATTTAAATCTTAATTTCATAGATTTGCCTAAATCTTGCAGAAAGATTTGCTAAAAAAAGAGACTGGACAAGAAACACAAGTAGTATGAATATCATACAGGTTTTAAATAAACCCCCTGGTTAGACAAACTTAAAAGAACAACAAAGGTAAAGAATTAAATTATTAACCAGACTTGTGGACATGACCTGTCCTGCTTGTTCTAATTATACAGGGACGCTGTGCGCGACATTTTGCGGTGTTCACTTTCAATTTTACTTCCAATAAGGTGGTTCATATCATTAGGCAAAACCTGTGGCCTGTCTGATCATGTGACCGCTTGAGTTTTTTGTCCTGTCAGACTTTGTCGATCCAATATTTTCTATGTTCCCTGATCTCAGAAATTATTTTGGCGAGTAATATGTTAATATAACTGGTAACTACAGTCACCCTCTGCCAGCTACCTGTCTGAGCCTCCCAACAAGTTTGAGTTTACATCCCTGTCAGCCCAGACTTGACCTTTGACATTTTGGGTTTAAAATGTCATATTTTTATCCTCGTATACATTTGTGTGAAATTTTGTCATAATTAGTACTTTTAGTTATGGCCTGAAATGTTTTTTGTGTGGTCACAGTGACCTTTGACTGCCAAAATCGAAGCAGTGTATCATCGAATCCAAGTTACAGTTTGTTCCCAATTTGAATGGATTCCCCTCAGACTCTCACTAGCTCAGAGGCATAAAAACAGTGGCCAAAACTACAAGCATTAAAAACCAAGTTGTAATAAACCAGAATTGGCTTGTAGGATATAATTTATGATGATAAATCAGTGAAACATCCAGTTGGGGTCAGGCTGTATTAAAGATACATACTAGTATGTCTGAGGCAACTGTTTTTCACAATGCACGTGACATGTGACTTGTTTTCATGTGATTTGGTGATTACTGTTATACTGCTTTTGGTCTCACCTCTATTAGTGATCTAAACCTGTTGTTCTAGTGGCTGCTGCACAAGTGCAGGGGTACAATTACACAGTAGTCTCAGTTGAAAGAGTGCCACTGTTATCCCAGAAGTAGTTGAAACTGTAGGCCTCATTGGTCCTGCTAATGGGGTCTTAGTTTAGGTCTAAACACTCCTATCCAGAGCGATATCAGAGATATGGTCACGGCACCACACACCGTTGTCTAAAGGCGAGGAAGTATTGCGATACACTGTAATACTAAGTGGATTATCCAGACCATTTACAGTGGCTGTGGCTGTTGCCTCCAAGTGCCAGCTCTCCAGCTTTATGGCCTTGTATTTCCATGGCTGGATTAGTCGGGGGGGGAGCTGAGTTGTGGTTCGTGCTCCCTCACTGGTCCAGGCCAGTGCTGGAGGACCGACTGACTACTCTACTGCAGTTTCATGTCAGCTATAAATTTAACCGTAAAAGGCCGAGTAAAGGAGCATTAAATGGGTCAGATGTTTAACTATAGCTGGATCAGCTGTGTGATCTCTGTTAATGGTGTGAGGGTCTGAGTTATAAGGTTTGAAATGACGCCCAGTGTCTGAACGTAAGCTGAAGCACAGAGCACAGCTGGAAACATGCAGGACAGACTTTTTTGGGAAGCTGCATAAAAAAGGGGGGGATTTTAAGAGTGGATTTGAATTCAATTATAGTCATAATCTGGTCAGTTAGACAGCTGTCTTGCATGGAAAAATTTTAGGGGGTTTGGATGTAATTTTCTTTTCCAAGACAGTTTCCTGCACTGCTGTGTTCAGAGTCGTAGGATGGTCATTGGACTTGAGAAAGAGCAAAATCAAAGGAGGGCTTTTTTTTTCGAGACAGTATCATTATGCCTTCAACAGAAAACCTCATGGCTGACCCAGATAAGAACTCTCACCACTACCGGCACGCAGAAACAACTGGACTTATTTGACCCCTTATTGAGTCACTGTGGCACTGCAGTTGATTGTTCTGGTATTTCAACCACGATAAGCCTCCCAGCACTTGCGTTAGAGTTTTGTGTCCTGGTTCTCTTTCTCCTTGTAAATGGGCCTTGACTTGTGAGAAAGGACCTGCCAGTCTAATGATGTCATAGATGAGCCACAAAGATGAGAGCGACTGCGATGTGTGAAAAGATCATTTGAAATCATGAGCACCATCATTCTAAAGTCTTTGTTTAGAACAGTTTATTTGGTGTTAAGCCGCATGATGGTGCTGTTAATGTCTATTTGATTAACAGACTTGGGCAGCGCAAACACAAACCGGTGGGTTGAGTTAAAGTGAAAAGTGGATGTGTTTGTAACAGCCAAGTGCCGAACATCCTCTTGACTTTAAACGCCTCTTGTTCCTGCCTCTGCCTCTGTTTGTTTTTTCCATGTTACTCAGCAACTTCTGAAACACAGCCTCCCTTATTTTTGTCCTTTCTGGAAATGGTCCTTTATTACAGAAACATGCATGTCCTAAGCTTTTGTTTTTTTTATCACCTAGCTCATAAACAGTGTTTTTTTTTAAAGTCAAGATTGCAGCCACACTGCCAAGTTTTTGTCTAACAGCAAAATGGAAAATGGAAAAACAGGTCAAATTAACATCAAACAAGCTTCCACAAATAGAACCTTCAATTTGTTTAGCCTCAGTGTTACCAGTCTGCTCTTTATAATTACTACCACTGTGATCAGATGTCTTGCACCCAATAACCTCAGTTTTGATGCATCAGTTCATGTTAAAGTATAATAAACTACGTATTGTTCTTTTTGTTTTTAGCAACAACACATTATGGGGTTCTCTGAAGGAGCCAAACATTGTCAACACCAATGAGTTTGAGGATTTTTTCTCTAAGGCCACGCTGCAGCCGAAGAAGAAGCCCCTGTCGGACACCTATGAGAAGAAAGCCAAACCTAAGAAGGTAAATTCACTTGCCACACTCAGCTTGGGTTACAGTATATCGTCTATTTCTTTCTTCTATTGTCGCAGTTTCTGTTGCTGTTTTCATCCCTTAATTCTCTTCCTAACTGCTACCTTGTGCATTTTGCCACCTGAAGGCTTTCTTATCTCGCTTTGTTTAAAAGAGGCTTCTCGTCTGCCGTCATCTTCAGTCATAAATTCCAGTAAGGAACAGCAAAAGATGAACCGTTAAGAAATGGATTGCAAGTTTCATCAAGTCCTCCTCCAGATTGCTGCCTGCAGTTGCCAGGTCGTGCTCTGGGCCAACACAGGCTATCAGGTTCACTCCCTTGTGTGTGTGTTTTTTTTTTTTTTATTCCCTCTGGGCAAGCTGTCCTACAGTAGCTGTGCAGGTTTGAAGTAAAGACAGGGATTTCGAATTATGTTGTTTTACGATTTGCACAAGCTTCAAGGTTCTAGTCGAGAAAATTCAACATAGATGTGCTTTCTGCCAGATTGATCTACCATTCCCACCTCTCGTTGATGTCCGGTCAAATGCTGCAACTCTGCACTTCTCCTGCAGCCAGCGCTGTGTCAGCATCCTGGCCGCCTCGCGGTCCTCGCTGTGGCGTCCAAGCAGTTAAAAATCGGCCGCTGCCCCAGACTTTCCCCGCTAAATCCATACACATCCCCCGTTCTGATCAATCTGTGAAGGCTCCACTCTGCTCCAGAGGGCCACAGTGTGTATTCGTGTGTGTGTGTTTCTCCGTGCCTGATCTCCATCCCTGGATCTCTCCATTCAGTCTGGTCACTCAAACTGTCCAACATTTGATCCAACTCAGACAGCCACATCCAGACACAAATCTTGCCAACTGTCTCCTGTCTGGGCTTACATCAGCCGGCAGGAGGTTTTCACCCCACTTATTGAAACACTGTTTTCATATCAATCACAAAATTCCATGTCCAGCAAAACATTTAGTGCAGTATTTGAAAGAAGGACCTTTATGGCACACTGGCGGAGGTTGTTATCTATGTTTAGACATTTTGTTCCCAATACTGTGATTATGCTGTAGTTTTATATTTAGTATAAAGAACTGCGTTGAGAACCAGGGAGAGCACTCGGATTCCAACTCTAGGATTGAAGAGGAAAACTGAATACGTGAAGGCATGGTTGTTTTCAGCCTGCTTGGAGTTCCAATTCACTGAAGAGGTCATCAAAATAATAGAAAGTTGTTTACGTAATCATTTTTTATTCCTGAAAGTTTATACTCTCAGTGAAAGGGAGAGAAATCATTTGAGCGAGTAATCATCTGAATCGCCAGCTGACAACTGCTTCCAAGAAGTTCAGCTGGTTAACGGGTGGGAAAGAAAGAAAGGAAGGCAAAGAACAAAGAGAAACAATGTTTTTTTGAGGATGAGGAGAAAGGGGTGAGAGTGGGATTGAAGACTAGCTACTACTGAGTAGAGGGCAAATGGATCAAAGAGGGGGGACTTTATGGGGAAGAAAGTGAATAAAGACAAATTAAATGGTGGAAAAAGGGGAGGAAAGGGGAGGCCACTCGACAACCAATTTGCAGAAAGTAAAATGTTGGACTTCACTGGAGGGCAAAAGCACTTTAGAATAAATGTTGTTTACCATTAGTGCTGTGGGAGGTTCAAGGTAGTTACGAGTAGCCTGTTAGATGGTTGCAGTATTGAAACTGAGGCAGTCATACAGCCTCTGAGACATTCGTTTTGTTAGGAAGTCCCTTAAGATTAAAATCTCTTTTTTTGAGGGAGATCTGGCCAAGAAGGCACACAATTATAAAGTTACATGCATGGGACAAACGTTAAGCACATTAAGGCTCTAAGATACAAACAATTTCTCTGAGTTTTTTGCTCCTGTCACATTTTTACTCACCATGAGCTCGTTTTTCACTGCAAAATAAAGTCTTGCTCTCTATGGAAACAGCACAACCATGACTAGATGTACACTACATTGCCAAAAGTATTGGCCCTCCCCTCCAAATAATTGAATTCAGGTGTTCCAGTCATTTCCATGGCCACAGGTGTATAAAATCAAGCACCTAGGCATGCAGACTGCTTCTACAAACATTAGTGAAAGAATGGGTCGCTCTCAGGAGCTCAGTGAATTCAAGCGTGGTACCATGATAGGTTGCCACCTGTGCAATAAGTCCAGTCGTCAAATTTCCTCGATACTAAATATTCCACGTTCAACTGTTCATGGTATTATAACAAAGTGGAAGAAATTGGGGACAACAGCAACTGAGTCACGAAGTGGTAGGCCACGTAAAATTACAGAGTGGGGTCAGCGGATGCTGAGGCGCACAGTGTGCAGAAATCGCCAACTTTCTGCAGAGTCAATAGCTACAGACCTCCAGACTTGGTGTTGCCTTCAGATTAGCTCAAGAACAGTGGTAGAGAGCTTCATGGAATGGGTTTCCATGGCCAGCAGCTGCATCCAAGCATTACATCACCAAGTGCAATGCAAAGCATGGGATGAAGTGGTGTAAAGCACACCGCCACTGGACTCTAGAGCAGTGGAGACGTGTTCTCTGGAGTGACCAATAATGCTTCTCTGTCTGGCAATCTGATGGACAAGTCTGGGTTTGGCAGTTGCAAGGAGAACTAGCTAGAGTTACAACTCCGTATTAAACCCTACGGATTAAGAACGGGATGTCATTAAAGTTCATGTGCGTGTAAAGGCAGGGGGGCCAATACTTTTGGCAATATAGTGTAGAAAGAACTCAAAATGTGTCTGTGTGACACAGTTATAATGCCCTAAATCAACATTTTAAAAGAGAAAAAAACTAAAGTTTCTTTGCAAAATTTGGGGGAAAAAATGGAATCTGATACACCAGTTCTTCAAGTACCGACAGTTATTACCAATACTGGCAAAAATGGTGACACTACATACTATAGATATTTTACTACTTACAATTTTAATCTTTTTCCATACTTGTCTCCCATCTGCTTTGTGTAAACACAGCAGTTCAGTTGAAAAATCTTTGACTTTTTGCTCCATGACTGTTGGTTGCAGCTGACTCACTAATGACTTCATGGTTGCACAAAGGTGCATAGAATTTGTAGTTGTTGTTTTTTTGTTTTTTACAGAATGTGGTTAATTAAAACACATTTTTGGAGATTTTTTTTAAACGAGAATTATAAATAAAGGTGATTTTGATTAAATATTATGATTTTATGCTTAGCTTTGGTTAATTTTCCTGACAGAACTGTCTGTTACAGATGAGTAGTTTCAAGACTGTTGGAAAGTTGACAATCTGTCGATTCTTCAGTTTCTGGATCTCATAAATGATGTCATTTTGGCTTTAAAAAACAGCATGCCTTTTAAACTTGTCGGCAGGTTTTTGGGTTCAGAAGGTTCAAACAATCAAAGGACTAAAGGTAGATAAAACAAAATCCAGCTTAGGAAAAGCAATCTTCAGTTACACATCTTTTGATTAGAGCTCCTTTTCCAGGGAGACAAAGTCATTAAGCTGTAGTGTGTTTTGAGGGTTATTTCAGGACTAGAGCACCAAACAGGAGAAGTTCAGAACAATTCTGGACACCCTGTAGAGCAGCTATTTAAATGGGCGAGAATCATAACAGCTGTTTGGTAAGTGATACAAAATTGCACAAGTAAGAAGGGAGTCGATCCAGGATTGCTTTGTAAATAAAAATGTACCAATGATGCTGGCTACTTAGGCTTAATAAAGATCAAGCAACCAGGTCATGAAGTACACAGTGATGTAAACTCAGAGCCAGCCCTACCCAATGTGGCGCCCTAGGTGAGATTTTATATGGCGCCCCCCTCCATCGGCGATTTTACATATGCTTATAAAGGAAATCGAATAGCATTGTAGTCATATTAATTGGGCATTGCTTTACATTTGAATCAATGTGAGCTTTTCCATTTTAAGAGTTAATAGTAATAACTAGTTTTAATATAATTATATTGAAGGTGAATTTTTTCCCGATTTTGTGGCGCCCCCTGGAGGCCAAGGCGCCCTTAGCCTTTGCCTATATTGCCTAATGGGCCAGCCGGCTCTGTGTAAACTGAATGGTGAATTTATTATAAAAACATAGAGAACTATGATACACAGAGTCTAGGCAGCAAATTGTAGTGGCGGCAGTGTGCATACACAGTGGGGCCTCTGTCAATCCAGCTTGTTCCACTGCATTGATGCTTGATCTGAATGGGGTCTAGGAAGTTTGGAGGTCAAATCAATATCTTGAGAGATTGTCATGTTCCTCAAGATGTTCCTGGTTGATGTTTTTGCCATGTGGTGGGGTGCATTTTCCTGCGGGGGTAGGCCAGTGACATTTGGGATCGCCATTTGCATGAGGGAGTGTGCTTGTTCTGGGACAATGTTTATTTGGGTGTCTCATCAACACAGATGCCAAAAGCCAAGGTTTTATAAATCTGTTCTCATTTACACATTTTCCTGTTTCTGTTGTCAGACAATGGAACAAGTATGAAATAGTGACTGAAATGCACATGGTAACCGACAGTCACTTGATGTTCAAGCTCTGCACTGCTAAACTACTGATTTTATAATTGCAACGTTGTCTGACAAACTCCGCACACACAAGAGTTAAAAGCAATAGCTGTCCTGGGAATTCAGCAATATTTCCATGTTAAGTGATCCCTCAGAGAGAAAGTTAGAAGCGATAGAATGTCCTGGTCTCATTTGTCTCATTCACGTCGGTTTCAGCTGCTGTGTTTGTCAACCGTTTGGCTCCGCTCTGTCAATCACAGACGCAGAGAGAGTCTTCTTCCTGAAGGGGGTGTGGACAGCAGCAGCTAACCTGCATATAAAACTACAGGCACTGAAACAGAATGTTTAGAACAGGGTTAGAACCAGATGTTGAATGAACCAGGTTTGCAGTATTTTTATCTGAATAATTGAAAGACACATTCTGGGGACATGTGAGCCTTTAATTTATTTGCTGAAAAGAGGCACAATATGGGACCTTTAAAGTGTTCTGCAACTCTCTGAAGTTTTTTAAAGGTGTGCTCAGGTCAGAGTTTTAGGGCCTCAACATGTTTTGCTCTGCAGGATCTGACCAGACAGTGGTGTGTGTCCCTCTGCTCGACAACCAATACCGGTCGACACACATGCAGACTAGCTGCCTCCTGTCTCTGTCAGCACACACTGTGACTCTAATGTTGCCAGTGAATCTGTGTTTTTATCTGTATGAAGAAGAGTGTGCTTCTCATTTGTGTCTGTGTGTTTATGTATACACCAGCATGTGTATTTTTTTTTTGTGCGTCAGCGGACGTGTGTGATGACAGCACGTCCTCACAAGTCATTATGCACTTGCTCAGAAAGTGTTGCCAGATCATACTAACACCACAGCCCAGGGCTCTGTGCAGCGAGAGGAGATGAGAGGGTGGGAATGGAATGTGTGTGTACATTATGCATATGAGCCACTTCCCCGCTTTCCCAACAACTGCACACTCCCTAAGTTTAAACTCGAGGGATGCAGTCGATGCCTACATGAGTGCGTTAATCTTTATCATGTGTGCCATAGAAAAATCAAAGCTCTTGTTTACTCTGGAGCCCTTCTCTCTCCGCTGATTAGCATATCAAAGCTGAGGAGATGACATGGAAGAAAGCTCTCCCACCAGAGCGGACCGGACTTGACTGGACCAGCGGTATAATTGCATGCATGTGGCTTCACTCCACTGGCTAGAGGAGTCAATGAAGACAGGGCATCTATAAGAGTGGGGGAAGCAGAGGATGGGTATGTGGGTGCATTCTTGAGAGATGAGGAGGGAGGGAGAGACGAACGAAGATGAAGAAATCCTTTTAGCAGACGTGCTGCTGAGTTTGTGCAAATATGCACATCAGTAAACACAAAAATTGCTATTTCATCTACACGCATAAATCAAAACTGTATCAAGTTTATACATGGTAAATCTCGTTAAACAAACAGCAGCTTTAACTGGTTTATGGGAATAACTTATGAGCAATCATTGAACGTTTATTAAAGACATATTTGAAGTCCTGGATATGACGTAGGAGAGTGGGTGTAGGATTAACACTGCTGGGTGAGAGGGGGGTTGCTCAGTGTATCGCAGGTGGTTATTGATGGGAAGTCTTGTTCCAGTTGTTATTGTAACATCTGCCTGGATGATTCCAGACGGATAGTCAGGCAGACAGTCACTGCGGAGCACGCTGGCTGCTCGGCTGTGGCTGTGTAAACTATCTGAATCTGCATCATCCAGCCCATATCGCCCAAAATCAGCCACCTGGTTCAGCTCAAAGCTCTGACACTCCCAGAGTCTCCTTCCATCATTTTGTTTATTTTCTTTGGCTCCTTGCATTTTCTCTCTCTCTCTCTCTTTTGACTGGTCTTTGTTATCCACAGCAGTTTCAAATCAGAGTGCAATCACTTCTCTTTTTATCCACCGGAGGGAGCCATTAGCTATTGATGTCTACCTGTCTCAGCATCAGCATCGCACGGCTCCCTCCACCTACTCGAGCTGTTTGCGTGTCTGAGAGCAAGCATCCAGCATCAGTTGTCTTTTCTCATTAACTTAACTGTTTAGGCTAATTGGCGAGTTCTGCAGCCACGGTGAGCAGGGAATGGTTCCTGGGCTGCTTTTAGTGTGGCCCGTCCAAACTGGTTAATTAGAGGTGTTGGGAAAGCCTGGTACTCAGCCGTCTCAAGTCCCCAGAGTGGGAGATCCCCAGTGATCCAGGTAATAGAGCTGGAAGCAGCATGGCACCCACTAACGCCCTGTAATGCAATACCCACTTCTAAGGCTTCTGCTCTCCAGCTCCCACTGGACAGCCCAGTAGCCGACAACGCCATAATACCTAATGAAGAAGCCTGACACATTAACTTTTAGAGCGGGGCTTTACCTTGCCAAAACTTTCTCTGGCTTTACGGCTAATTCAGTCATAAGTAATTGTGACCATGTGTAGGCACAAATAAAAATCCTGTGAATTTATAGTTTGTTATAAAAGCCCTGCTTCTCTTCGCTTTGCTCTTCTAGACTGTCCTTTTATGGTGCCACTTTTGCCTTTGTACTTTCACTGCGACTTGATATTTTTTGATTATATCTCACATGTGTTCTTGGGTAAACTGGAGGAGGTGCTTTTTCTGTTTAACTTTGTTCCCTCATTCATGTAACTTGACAAAGTGGTTCCCAGCTATATGTGTGTGTGAGCGCTCCACATTTCTCATTTGTTTGCATCACAGTGATGGACTATCATAATGAGCGCTGATTAGTTTGGTCGCTTGGGTCGATCCAGATGATTCGCAGGGTGCTTTGACTAACTGGGGCTTCAGGCGCTCATCATCCATTGTCTGCTTCCACAGCCTTGGAAGAGATTGAATTTTACCGGCCAGCTCGTCGCTGAAATTAACTTTTTATGAACTGTCTCTTCCTCAGTTTATTATATGCAGTGTTTGAACAACACAACTGATTGTAAATATCAGTGTAAAGGAATCTAAGGTGTAATTTGGAGCAGCTGAAATCTGAAACCAAAATATATGTTCCAAATAATAAGTAATCATCCTGATAATCTAAAAGTTGATATATTGTAATTTGCATTTTTATCATCTGTGTCCTATTATAATATTTAAAGCTTAACAGTCTGATTCGTTTTCTGTTTTTCTAGATCATCAAGCTGCTGGATGGGAAGCGTTCTCAGGCAGTTGGCATCCTTATATCAAGCCTGCATCTGGAGATGAAGGACATTCAGCAAGGTAAAAAACAATTTCTGTTTAACACATCTAGAAGCTTGTGAACATCACTATATCATTTTATGTCTTTCAAGGGTGAAGCTTATATTTAGATTTGGCAGTAATAAACTGAATTTACTTTCCCACTTAGCAGTAGAACAAGGATGACCCCTGATGAAATGCAGATGGGCTTATTTTTAGGGATGAGATAGTGAATCCTGCAACAGAAAATAATTCCCTACCTCTTGACAGCTACTAATTTGTAACTTGAGAGCCTTTTTTTTGGATTAAGTTTTATTTCGAGTGGGACGTGGATGATTTTTCCAGCTACCACAGTGGGAAAGAAAATACCTCGATTTGTCAAAATGGGAGATGGCTACAGATGGATAAAAGCAGCCCTTCAGTTTTCCTGTCAGGCTTCCTACACTGGTTAAAATCAAATTGCCATCTCCTTCATTTAAAGAGTTTCATAGATTGATTGCACGCTTGGTTGTTCTGTGGAAAACGCAGGCCTGTGTGTGTGTGTCTAAGAGGCTGCTTGGGTGTGTAAACGCATGTTATGTGTGTTGGGGACATCGTGGATGGGCCAGGAATTAGTCCTGTCCTGGGACTGTGGCGGAGAGTGCCTGCCGCCTGCTAGTCTGAGCATGCGGCCAGCAGATCTGTTTATTGTAGCCAGTGACGGTTTCCACAAGCCTAATGGGACTGACACCCCACTAATGATCTAAGCATGTACAAAACCACCTTCCACAGTTAGCAGACACTGCGCTACCACATAAAACCACCTCAAACACAAGCCAAGAAGCACATACACCAGGACGACCATCTTGTTTAGATTTTTTTCCCCTTTCCCTTCAATCTCAGTCTCTCTGTTCCACTTGTGGAGGTGGTTTGGTAAAAAAAGGCCTGTTCACACCCAGCGTGAGGCTGCTTCCTTGTGCCTTAATGGGAGGTGTATGTGAAATGGACAATTTGAATCTGACAATGAAGGACAGCACCTTAATAAGCACTTCTAAGGGCTCTAGTCCCTTGCCTCGCCTGCTTGCCTCCCCTTTGTTGCCAAATTAAAAGGACATGGTACATGTAATGTAATTACAGCTACTAGGGAGGGAGGGAGAAGGGAAGGAGGGGAGCAGAGAAGGCAGCACTCTGGTTAAGAGAGAGGGGGTCAACTGCACCCGTCCAAGTGACTGGGGGACCTCAAGGGCCACCATGGTTCAAGGGCAAAGGGAGGCTCTCCCCCACACACCACCTCACCGCACGCACACAAACACACACACATACACGAGTGAGAAGTGGAAGGAGAGGGTGTGAGGCCGTTGGCAGGCAGGCTTTGATCTGTCGGTGTGGAGAGATATCCGGCTCCCCTCGGATCAGAGTGCTCCTGTGCACACTGGAGCAGGCCCCCCTTTGGTGTGTGATTGACGGCTGCATGGCTGAGGGACTGAATAATCCACTCTAATAAGATGTAGGAAATGGACCTCCAGCGTTTTCTCTAAACCAGACACAGGGACCACATTGACAGCTTCTCTGCAACAGAACAGCTGGGAACCAGAATGCAAAGTATTACCTTGTTAGCTGGAAGTAGTGTGTGATTGGAAAGATGAGGGCAATGTTGCTGAAACTGTTAACATTAACGTGTGCCAGTCTGTTGCATGATGCATTCTACTCAAACCAAAACATTGCACTTTTTATATTGCTATTAAAAGGTTTTGTATTTGAAGTATCTCATGTGTTATGTGTGAATAAAATGCAGCTGAAATTTAACATTATGATTTTTAACCTAATTGAGGTTAACAAACAAGACAAGGGAATTATTAAAGCATCTTCTTTAACTCTTTTTAAAGTCAGTTTCTGGGCATTTTTTATTGCTTGCACATTTTTACTCATTGTGGTCTCATTTTTCATTGCAATATAAAGACTTGGACACCTAGGGAAATAGCATGACCATGGGTACAAGGAAAGAGAATTCAAAAATAGATGTCTTTTTTACACAGCTACATAATATGCATATTTTACTACTTACATTTTTAATTTCTAGACTTGTTTTCTATCTGCTCTCTGTAAACACAACCTGCAGTTCAGTCCAGGTTAACCAAATTTTTGTCACATGGCTGTTGTTCCCAGTGGAGTCACTCATGGCTTCACGGTTGCACTGCGGAGGGCAGAATCTTTTGTTTTTGACAAAATCTGGAGCAAACTTTGGCCGAATTTTGAAATACGACATGAGTGATTTTGATTAAATATAATGATTTTAAGCTTAGATTTGGTTAATTTTCCCGATGGAAGGGCCAATCAGAAAGCTGAAAATCCAATGATTCTCTCTGTCTTTACAGTTTACATTTTTTTGGATAGTGAGTGAAAATAAACCACAATCCAGAATTAGAGAAGGGGAATGGCATGCAGTAAAGGTTACACTGGCCACAAGTCGAATCAGAGATTTTTGATTTGATTTTGGAGGGATTTGGTATGGTGGTCTGCACTGTAACCATTCAGCCATCAGATTAAAAGTTTAATTCTTAAGCAATGACTTGCATCTTTTCTTAGTGCAACGGACTCAGGGCTTTTGCTGCTACAGCATTGCTTAGTGCTGTATGACTGGTAGTTTATTGTGACAAATGTTAGCAAACTTCAGCTAGATTTTGCAATATAACTGACGTTACTGAGGTCCAGTTTGTGATTGAATAACTCCTCTCTACTCTATTTACCACTTTACGTCATCACATTATCACACCTGTGAGTATAGTAGCTGTTAGAAAGCATGACCAAGTTCATTCACTATAAGTACATTTACAGAGTAGGTTTCATTGCATTATATCTTTTTCTGAAAAACCTGCATTGTGATACGTCTTAATAATAACTGACAGCAGTAGAAGAAGTATTTACTCACTCAAGTTGAAATACTCCATCAGAAATAAATGTCCTGCATCCAAAAACTTGCTAAGGTAAAAGTATTTGTCAGAAAAATGTATGTAAAGTGTTTTTTTCTAATTTATATGATGTTTTTGTATTATAGTTACTGCTGCATTAATGTACATGTTGCATTTAACTGCTGTAGAGTTTTAAAGGTGAGCTTAACTGCTTCCTATAGTATTGATTAGTTTAATCTACAGTAATGCATCATATTATACAAGATCATCATATTTACCCTATTACTGTCCTGTTAGAGCCACATATCTTTTAAAGGTCAACTTGTCGTAAGCGCAGAAAAATATCTCTGTTCTCGGCTTTGTGATGATGCATTTTCCAGCTAATCCAAGAGGATTCTTAAAAAGTTTGTTTAGTTTAAGAAGTGGGAGACTTTTCTGAACGCATAAGGGAACACTTAATCCTTTGGAAATGTGCAGTTTTCACTGGAAAGGATGGATATGACATCTAAAAGGTAACTAGTAACTAAATCTGTCAGACAAATATAGTGGAGTAAAAGTAGAATGTTTGCCTCTAAGATGTAGTAGAGTAGAAGCAAAAATGTGGATATAATGGAAATATTCAAGTACAAGTTCCTCTAGTTTGTACTTTCACTACTGCTGAGTAACTCCTCCTCCACTGACACCAACCAGACAACTGTCAGCTGATCCAGTGGAGGCATCCCTCCCATCATGACACTCTCCTCCCCTACATCACTAAGCCATAAACCTGTGACACCTCTCAGACATTAAACAGGAGTAACTGTCTCTTCTTGTGAGTGTGTGTAGTCTGAAATCTGCCTTTGAATCTGCAAGCAAAGACAATATCCTTCTTTTCATATAATTTTGTTACACACTGACTTCTTCTTTTTACCATTCTCCTCTCTGTTGCTCAGCTCACCTTCCACTGCTCCTCTCTAAAGTCATTAGTCGGCTGTGGTGGTTCTGGCTGTGGGCTCAGAGGTTAAGCAGTTTCAGGCTTTCTTCTCTGAGCCATGCCGAGTGTCTTTGTGCCCAATTTGCTTGCCCCGAATATGACGGGAGAACAGGAGCTTCAGTGTTGGCCTATCATCTGTGGTCTCAGCCTGCACCACAGATCTCTGCCCATCCATACTCCCACCTCATGTTAATATTCTAAATTCGTTTTATAGTGCAACTACATGGTAATCTGGTCGTCAGTGCAGATGTGGTGTAGCGTACAAGTAGCACGCTGGTTTTCCTTAAGTATTATTCTTTATTTCTTGGTTTTTCGCAGTAGTTTTTAATTTTTGTTGCATCATATAGTTTGCCACAAATTTAATGTTCTATTAACCAATGTTTGCCAAAATTACAGGGTTGTCATGAGTTTATGTCTCTGGGCAGGAAAACAAGCCCAAGCACTGGCAGCACTTAAATGGCAGCTTGCTTGGGCCAAGATCTGGTCCATTTATAAGACTGACTGCTTATAATGAATATCTATGCTGTTATTTTTCACAGCTGTTCTTAATGTGGACAACTCTGTGGTGGATTTGGAGACCATTGAGGCTTTATATGAAAACGTAAGTAAGCACTGTGTGTAGCATAATAAAGCAGCGAGAGGGATGAGGCTGTAAAGTCATGTGACAGTTTTAAAGAGAATAGATAAAACCTATTTATTTTTACTGCTACAATTAAATGTTTACGTGTTTCTCTCAGCGTAACAATTGCATTGCCTGTATCACTAATGTATGTAATTCTCTAAAGCTAAAATGAGTATTTGGCTATATTGATGTATATCTTTGTGTTGTGTCTCTTGATAGAGGGCCACCAGCGATGAGATGGAGAAGATCGTGAGACATTATGAGACTTCCAAAGAAGATGAAGTCAAACTGCTGGACAAACCTGAACAGTAAGATTATTTTTAACAAAAACTTTTTTGTAGTACATGAAGGAAATTACACTCAAGAATCATGATAATAATGCATGTCTTTATCAAAAAAGTACACGTTAAGCTAGGTACTTTTACCTTTTACTTTAGTGGTGTCAGCATAAATTTGCCATTATCCATTAATTCAAATTAATTTACATGTGGTTCTTGGCGTAATGGTGATGGACAATGATATGAAATGATTGCATTATTAGTTTATTATGGTTGAGCAGGACTTATATGTTTGTGATTATTGTGCAATTTTTTTTTAAATGAGACATTTGTTACTATTTAAACTGTAATCTTTGCATATTGGAAAAATCCAAAATTTACACATAAGGCCTTCAATTGCTTATTTACACAGTCTGTATTGCATATGTCCTCTATAACTCCGCGTGTGTGTGTGTGCAAACGTATGCATTAATGGACGTTGCTTCAGTAGTTCAGTAGTTCCTGTCAGGGTTAAGTAGTCCCGGCCAGTTAACGAGGCCTGGACCCAGCGGTGCCGCTCAGCCTGGCCTTCCTATTTCCATGTTTGACCAGAGCTGTCACTATAGCAGCCTGAGTCATCCTTACTCAGTGTCTGCCTCCATCAGCACGGCCTAATCACACAGGATGTTACCGCTCCGCTCCCCTCCGACACGGCACTGTTTACACAAGTCGTCCCGCATCAGGCCAGAGCTACCTTTGATCAGCCTCCGTGCGCCGCTCGCTGCGTTCCCTCCACCCGACCCCGTGGACCTTTCAAACCCAGCCGAGCAGCGCCGCTCATGACTATCAGCTGCCTGCCTGCCTGGGAACAGCAACACTGACTCAGCCGGCCTGCGTGGGGAAGCTCGGCCTGCCAAGGACCCAAAATAGTTCTTCCTGTTGGACATTTTGTTTAATTCTGTCATAACACATCACACCCCATTCTCTTCCTCCTTCTCCTCCTCCCTCTGCTCCTCCTCCTCTTTTGTTTTCCAAGGTTTCTCTACGAACTCTCCCAGATTCCTGAATTCGCAGGCCGGTCCCACTGTATCATCTTCCAGTCAGTGTTCCTCGACACCATCTCCTCTATACGTCGCAAGGTGGACATTATCTCCAATGTCTGCAAAGTAAGAACATCACGTCAGCAAACACTGCTTCTAAGGCGTCACTAAGCTACACGAAGGTTTACTAACCCAAATAACCGTGTGTGTGTATTTGTGTCAGGAGCTGCTCGAGGGTAACAGTTTGCGGGAGGTTTTGGGGCTCGTTCTGGCCTTTGGGAATTATATGAATGGAGGGAACCGGACAAGAGGTCAAGCTGATGGCTTTGGACTGGAGATCCTCCCCAAGCTAAAGGACGTCAAGAGCAGGGTAACAACACAATTAGTCAAAATCTTACCAAAAATGATCAATTTAATAAGTAGGCTCATACATTTTTCCATTATTTCTTCCTCAGGACAATCGTATCAATCTGGTGGATTATGTGGTTTTGTACTACCTGCGTAATTTTGATAAGGTAAGTTCCAAATTAACCTACACTATTTAAACATCTCCAACTCAACACTCATACATACTTTTATGTTTATTCCAGAATGCCGGTACAGAAAAGAGTGTTTTCCCTCTGCCGGAGCCCCAGGATTTCTTCCAGGCTTCTCAGGTTAAGTTTGATGACCTCGCCAAAGACATCAGAAAACTGAAGAGAGATCTAACTGGTAAGACATTGTGGAAATGAAGGCTTAAACATCACACCGCAGTGAATTTTACCGCTTAGGTCAACTTTGTTTCCTTGTAAATCACTCAGTATAATTGTACACATTACCATCTTTCACCAAAGCAGTTTAGATGTAAATGTAGATTCCATGGACTCTTCCTGCCCTCTGCGGAGTTTGTGGGTGTATTCAGGACCTCGGATGGCCTGAGGCAGCTTTTCCCAGTTTCCAGACATTGTATCGCAACAGCCATGTCATCATAACACCACAGCCTCTCTTGTTTCAGGACGAGTGGCGGAACGTTTAGCAGCGTCTCGATTTCTTTGTCTCCGGAGCATTTAAAGCCGGAGTAACATCCAAAAAAACAAATTCCGGGTCAGCGAGGAAACATCAGAGCAGCAACCGGCGGATAAATAAACAAATGCACTTTTGATGTTCTGTGCTTGTAGCGTCGTGGGCGCCGAGCCACTCAGTAACCCAGCCAGCCAGCCAGTTAGTCTTGGCCAGGGCCACGCGGAGGTTAAAGGCGATGCCCCCCAGTGCCCCTGGTGTCTGTGGTTATTTAAATCAACCAATAATACGGCATATGAAAGCAATTAGATATGCTCCGCAGCTCTCCCCTACGTCTTTTAGATTGCTGTTAAAGCCCTCTCCTCTCTGACCCGAGGGAAAAATACAAAGAGTCTACTAAAGTACCCAGACCCACCTCAAGCTGTCACTCATTTATTAGGAAAAATGGAAGACCTGAAGACAATAAATGCAACATAAGGGCCCTCGTATTTGATCTCTGCTGCAGCACAGTCTGGCACAGTAGTCCTCGGGGGTATTAGCATCACAGGGCGGGCATTGGATTGTGGATGTTTGGTGAGCTCCACCTATGACTTTCACCATTTTTATCCTCTCCAGCCGCCAAGAATAAATATTTATGCCTGGCTATTATAAACCAGCCTAAAGAAAGCAACTGGTCTTAATTATAAAGCTAACACAGATCACTTCCATCCGCATTGGGAACGCAGTCCGATACTAAGAACACTGAATCACACTTTGGTTTACTCGTGCTGTTTGACTGCCCCTCACCTGATCCTGAGGTGGCGACTGCAGCGGTCGGCAGTGTCTCGCCCTCCAGCCTCGGGTCAAAGGTCAGGAGACGTGACGCTAACAGTCAGAAAGTCATCTCTCTTAGCTTAAATCTCCTCTTGCATATCGCTGCTGACACAGTTTCTGTGTTCCCGTCACATGCAATAAAGAAAACGTATTGAAGTCTGCACACGAGGCTGTGCAGGATTTATGACTTTCTGTGCTTTGCAAGTCGTCGGTGATGCTCAGGAGCGAGTCGCCGTCCACTCGGCTGCCCTCTTCTTCACTGGCTTGTGCAGAAACATGATCCTCTTTTGATGGGGCTTCCTGTTTGGGGAGAGGGTGATGACCTCTCTCTGGAAGAGGGATGAGTGAGAGGCCATGAGGACCTAAACCTACTGTAGGATTCCCAGCTCCCATTGAGACAAATCATAATAATAATGCTTAACTTTATTTAAACGGCACTTTTCAAAACAAAGTTACAAGGTGCTTTACATGGTTGAATCAGGCAAACAAAACAAATATTTTACACAACTAATGTGTGCGTTCAACTTTGGGACTTGGCACCAAAGATTACATTTATCATTAAGATTCTTTAAAACTTAGACTTTGTCACAACAAGGTACTTATTCTTCTTTAAATTGCATTTTTAGATTTACTCTTTCAGACCAGCGACTGCCTACAAAACGATCCCTTTAACTGCCGCATGATTGGAGCAGACAGACAGGCAGGGATGCTACCGTATGAAATAGGATCAAATAAAAAGAAACAGTCAGAGCTCATTTGCTGCTCAGGGGAGTTTAGTGTTTCACAGAAGGCCTGGCCCAGGTTAGGCATTCATCACTGTGGCAAATCAGACAGTGTCCTGATTTTAAATGGCCTTTAATGTCAGGTTCAGGCAGGGCCTTTAGCCTGAGCTCTGTTTTACGACAGAGACTCAACTCGGAACAGCATGTGTGAAGTCAGCGTGCAGAGATACTGTCAGGCGAGATGTAGCAAATGCTAAATGTGGGGATTTTTGTCAGTGGTTTGTTATAAATGATCATGCATGCAAGAAAACACTAGACATGATTGGTTTTAAATCTTGAATGAATATGCTGGTAGTTCTGCTAATTTGAAAGTGAAATCTGTGTGTTTATAAGCTCTCTTTACCAAACTAGACTGTTTTTGCATGTTAAGATAATGTGACAGATATTGATAAATGCAACATTCTCCAACCCAAAGTTTTTTTTATGCACTTTGCATTCAAACGTAATCCAGGGTTAATGCGTCTCCTCATATTCTGAGTCCTGTCTGAAGCCTCAAGCTGTCAGTGCCGGACTCTCCAGCAAAAATGTGAGAGAAGAGTTGCAGATAGATGGATACGGGTTGATTTATGAGGGATGGAAAGGGGAGAGAAGGTCTTACCTTTTCCCTACTGAGCCAGACTCCTGGTTGGCCTTGTCGAGGGGCGATAGTATTTTTCATCCCATAGAAAGGAGAGCTGGAAGTCTGACAGTCTGCTGGAACTGAAGATAATTGGGGGTGTGTGAGAGAGTTGACTTTCCAGGTATAAATTACCAGAATATGCCAGGACTGGAGCACTGTACTGGTTTAACCTCAGAAACAAATGTATTTTTTGTAACCGGGCTTATGAGGTTGACTGATTCTACTTGCAGGTATTTGTAAAACTGAAGACAACCGTTTTTTTTTAAAAGAATTATTGCATTAGTTGGAACTGCTGTTCTGCTGACGTCTGATCTTTAAATAGCAATATGAAACAATAAGAATCACTTGTGTATTCTGCGTTTCTCCGTCTTCCTCTGTGTCTCTGCTGTCATTTGTTTGCTCCCTCAGTGTTTACGCTTCATGATCCAGAGTGCTCAGAGAAGCTGGAGGTGGCAGGGCGTTACAGCCACATTACTGAGACAGAAACATTCATCAAACAGCCAGAGTAGAGATCTTGTGGTTTTCCGCAGAGTCTCCATCCACTATTAAGCATTTTCTTTAAATCCACACACTATAGTTGGGCATTGTCTTGGCGTGTTGTAATTTCCTGGTAGCTGCAATGGGGGCTCTCGCTGTGGTGAAATCATAAGTATATATTGACATCAAAGTTGCCCATTTTACAAACCACACAGGGTAAATTCTCGAGCAGAAGTCTGACTTTCTTGTTTGTTTTTCTTCCAGTTTAGTCCACCACCACCACCACCACAGCCCCCCTTTACCCACAGCTGTTGACATGTTACCTCACATTATGCAACAGCAATAACCGACTCTCTCCCATTCAGATATGATGAACTCAGCAGTGTCTTTTTACGGATACAGATGCATGTTTGTAAGTGTTGTTTGTGCGCCGCAGGATATCATTTGCCCTGTTTATCCTCACACAGTATGTATTACTGTACCAATGGCTCTGGCTGGATGAGTCTGTACATTGTTCAAGGCAAAATTCAGATTTTCTCTGGTTCAGCTACTTTAACACAGTCCATAAAGTACTTGTTAACCAATCGGTTCCTGCTCATCAGGAAGCCGGTTTTATAAATGACTTACAGTCATGCACAAAACCACAGTCCTCTGTTCAGTGATTTGAATAATGTCTTGATACAGACTACATTAGCGCCCCAGATGCAGACCTGCTGAGTGAATCTGTTTCCTCTTTGTAGTGGAACATTGGAAGGGGTTTAAAGATCGGAGCCGTGGCTCCAATCATGATCCCGTCTGTCTGTGGTGGTAAACCAGCCGCCCTCCACCACCTGGGTCGCCACACTTGTGTAGTTGTTGTTGTAAAGTGGAAAATCGTCTGCTTCTCAAGTCACAAACAGAAAAGCAACTGCATTATTTCCATTAATTATTGGCTTCATTTATATTGTAATGCAATTCAGTTCCGGTCCAAATTATTTTGATCTTAACTACAGTGAATAAGACAAAATCTACCATGGACTTTGATTTAGTCACCTCTAACAGAGACTTTCCATTATGTTTTGTCCAGCCATCCTTCTATATGCTATGTATACTTTTTGCTTAATTCTATATATTCTCATTTGTAAACATTAATGCTTTTCATTTATTTTTTTTCTTTCATTCTAACTTTTCTCATTGACAATATGAAAAATGCTCCTTTTTTATGTGGTATCAAAGATTACATTTTTAAAAAGTCACAAATCATGAAATAGTCCCCTAAAGTATCTACATTTGTATCCAAAATTACAGTTATAAACAGTCAAAGGATTTTTGGTTTAAAAAAAAAATGTTGATGCTAACTATCAATGTAATTTCATAGAAAACATTACTGTGATAGGAAGTCATTCAAACCTCATCTTTTTTCCCAAAAAACACACAAAAATGTAATAAAGAACAAAATAATGGCCAGTAAGCACAAAGGAGCACAATCTTCATCTTGTTTTCCACATTTATGCAGCCCACCCAACCAGAGTTTTCATTTTCATTGTTGTGGCTGCCTCACATATTAACATTCACGGCTCCATTAACAGACACTTTATTTGTGTCGAAGAAAAAACTTTAAATACCTTCACCAAAGGCCCCTAAGATCTGAGGTCTTCTGTCTGACCTGATGGCATCAGACCTTCACTTGCAGGAGTATCCTCCTTTTAAATGCACTTCTCCAAAAAATGTATTATCACTCCAAGACAATGTCTCAAACTCAGGCTTTTAGTTTTTATTCTTTACAGCTGCTGTGTTTTTGTGGGCTTCCTCCTTGCGGCCTTTGCTGTCTGGACCACATTTGGAAGAGAGCCGCCTCTAAATTGTAGACTTGCTGTTTTGAACACTGTTTTAATGGGTCCTTTTGAGTTGGGGGATTTCTGGTAAGGAAATGTGGTTTGTCCAAACAGGATATTTTGGTTGTCATGTTTGTATGGTTGCTGATTTCTGTTTCTTATTTCGATAGCTGCTGCCTCTTTACTATCCATGAATTTAAAAAGTGTCCCGGAATCCAGGCTGTGCATAGTTACATCTCACTTTTAATGCACGGATGTCGTGTTTCCTGTCTGATTTATTAAGACATCCAATAAATAAAAGATGTAATAGAGTGCGTTTACGGAGGTGCAGGTGCAACAGCTCCACATGCAAACACGTGAGAGCCAAACTCGGATCAGAAAGCAGCGACGCCGTGAAGTGAGGCGGCGGCCAGACCTGTTAATGCTCTTGTTCTGTTGCAGAACTATTTAGCTATGCAGTCATAAGCAAGTTAAGGTATTTATTGCAGCCATTAATGACTTACAGGTTGGAGGATTGTGCCAAAGTTCTTTCACCAGGCGCCTGTGTGTATAGTAACCCAGGCTTACAGTGGGGAGGAAATGGGGAAAGGTTCGGCTGGAACACACTCAGTCACGGCTGTTTCCTCTCAGCTCGTGTGAGCTGGATCATTTGGCACGACAAAGAAAAACCATCCGCAAACAGCACACAACACATCTGCTGCACTCACATGTACAGTTTGTATAGAGGGGAGAACACAATGCAATGCAGCAGAACACAACACTTTGAGCAAAATTTGCAATTAAGATATCAGAGACGACATGTGAAACAACACTTTACTGGTATGACAACCACCAATAAATAGTATCAACTGAAATGAGTGAATCACAAGACTAGAGTTTGCTGTTTAGAATTTTAATTGAAACCATTTGCTGTTTAAACGAAATGTCCCTTTTAATCCTCGTCTTAAAACCCTGTTTTGTCTCCCTCCTCGGCTTTTATTCTCACTTTCTGCTCATTTAATTAGGGGAGTGTGTCTCGGGGCTTTCCATTGTCACACACTGTCTCAATATGATCTACTACATTATGTTATTAATTAGTTTCCACTGAGTGACTTTTACCTTTTGTTTCGTTTTCCTCCAGCTTTAAATCCTCCATTCATCTCTTTTTTTCTGCCTGTTGGGTCATTAATCATTTCCATGTCATTCTTTTTTTTCTCTCTTCACCAGCTTGTGAGAAGAACGTGCAGCAAGTGTGTAGTAACTCGTCCGAGGAACAGCTTCAGCCTTTCAAGGAGAAGATGGAAGGATTCGTTTCTGCTGGTGGGTCAAGCTTAGATTCTCCTTTTTATCTGTAACAAAGAAAGAAATGTGCCCATAGAAACATTGCTTGTTATTTGTTCTTCATTAGTAGTTTCACTTTTTTATTTCCATCACATCAGATACAACTACTCAGGATCATGGTTATATAAATAAATGTAATTTCAATGATGAAAATGATGGCTAGTGGATTAAAAAAGTCAATGTTTTCTGCACACTGATTTTAGTTTAGTCCTACTTGCAAAAAATCCTCAGGCTTACAGAAAGAAAAATGCAATGCAGATCCCTCACACTAATGATCCTTCAGCACCAAACCACTGCCAAAAAAATAAACAAAATAAGTTGCATATTAGCCACATGCTGTCCCAACAACTATAGAGACTAGTCACCTTGTTTGAATCTGTTTGTGCAATCTCTGGCTCTCCTTTCTGAGTTCTATTTTGTAGCAGTGAGATAATTAGAGTGTCAGTCAAGCTGAGGGACAACAAGTTGTTTTAATCTTCTCCCACTCCCTCCCAATCATGCACAGTGACCCTCTCAAGTCCTCGCCGCCAGATACCGATAGCGAATGTTTGGTCTTGGTCCTGCCTGCGAGGCTATTAAGAAAATTCCCAGTGTCTTCAAAGATGAAACATTCATTTGGACGGAGAATTTACAGCCGAGGAGATGGTCATGAAACCGAGCTTACAGAGCTAGAAAGGCCCCGTTTTCACCCAGACACGCAGCATGGGGCCTTTAAAAAGGGGGAGTTATAATTATGTTTTTTTGCTATGTCAGACAGTCAGCTGGTCGGTGGAGAATCTGTCTCCTGGTGCATGTGTGTGTTTTTGTCCTCGCTGAGAGAGGGCGTCTTGGTGCGCAGTAAGACAGCATGAGGACAGGAGTCTACAGGCCCGTAGAAGGGATCACATTGCCTCTAACATGGTTCTCATGTACTCTCGGCTTCCATAAAGCTGGCAGGACATCTCTGGCTGCGGCCTTGTAAAGTCCGGCTGGCCTCAGTGGATCAGTCCTGGGGACCACCGTGACAGGAGCAGAGCTTCCCCCGACACACTCTGATCATCTCTGTCCCCTCTCTGACCCAAACACTGCTGAAGTCCTACAATACTCTCCTATTTTCTACCCAAAACTGTAGTTACAATAACTGACTCTTAACTGGCAACACTCCTAACTGCCTGACTTTTATCAAGCTCACTAACGGCACTTTGGGGTGATGAGAAATAAACACAAAAAGGAAGCA
Source organism: Chromis chromis (assembly GCA_900302755.1). Classification (NCBI taxonomy): domain Eukaryota; kingdom Metazoa; phylum Chordata; class Actinopteri; family Pomacentridae; genus Chromis; species Chromis chromis. Next base: position 24,558 of record OMNN01026487.1, read on the forward strand.
AAAACTGAGAATCTCGCCTCATCTGATTCAAAGTCTCTTCATTTCTTTAGCAGGAAGTTGTGTGTAAGAATTTAAACACAAGCACAGTGGTAGCTTCAATATGGAAGGTGACTGTGTACACATTTCCATGAGATATGGCTCACTTATCATTGAAACGATGGTCCATGCTGCCCATTAGTTAGTTTCACTGGAGCTTTATTATACACAAACCTTCCTCCGCATCCGAGTTTGCCACAGAGAGCTCATCTGTTTCTGTAGAAAGTTGTCATTCAGTCTGTTGAATCCACTTGTCCCAAAGCTTTTTGCACATTTGCACATGATTGCTTTTGCATTTTTTGCACAAGCCCACAGGATCTGATTTGCTATCCGAATCCAGGCATTCAAAGAGCTTTAAAACCGCGGTGCCTTTCACTGCCTCTGTATCGGCACTGCTTTTGCAACAGCACATCTTGAACATTAACCTTCCGGTGGAATACCCGTAAACCTTTTTTTTTCATAAACAGAATTCCTCAAGCCGTTACCCGTGCTTTGGCAGGAGCGCTGTGTAATCAGTGTTTGTGATGATTCCATGACTTCAAAAGGCAAAAAAACAAAGCAACAGTTCACACTTCAAAGAGCGGCCAAGGCTCTTAAACTCTGACTCATCGGCGAATGAGGGAATTTCTCACCCAGGTAAAGAGTCAGACAGCTGACTTACAGATACAGGTGTCTGACATCTGATTTTACATATTGGAAAGAAAGCGCAAGAAACAATGTGGAGAAGTGAATAGAAAAAGACCAGAACTTTGTCCTGAGAGTTTTGTTTCCAAGTAGCACTGACCCATGGTGAAGCCTGTGGAGACCCTCTCAGCAGGGCTTGCAGGTGAACCCAGACGCCCTGTGCTCCCCGTCTTAAACTTCCCTGTGTGATCCCTCCCACATCTAATCCAGTGATCCGTTCTCTTGTAAGGCTCCTGCTCTTGTCCCTGCTTCTGCTCTTCTTCCGATCGTAGCCCTACGTGCCCTCTGGAATTTGGCTTCTCTCTTGTATTCGATTTGCATTAAATATCTGTACTCTGATTTTTACACAGTGTTTATCTGATCGTGTTCACTGATTTTCTGGAAAGCGCCTTTGTATTTCCCCTAAAGGCTTGCTATCTAAACACAGTCCCCCCCCATTTGGATCTGTTCTCTGAAGTTAAAAAACATCCTCCCAATCACACCGTGGTGTTTTTTAATGCACCTAATCAACCACTTTTTTCTTTCCCTTTTTAATAGGAGCTCTTTGAAACCTCTGGGGATACTCTGACTGGCATATTTTTCATGTTGAATGTACGGCATGACTAATTGAAAACAAATTCCTGCTTTTATTCTCAGCTTGTGTAGGCCTCATTTCGCTGGCTCACTTAGGAAAATACATGTGTATCATCACATCCTTTTGCTTTCTTTATTGTCAGTGAGTCAGAACCCAGTAAAATTTGCAGATAACAACTGTCCGAGGAGCAAGTCTTTCGGTCGCATCTGTGTTCAAACAGAGGTCGGGAAGGCGATGGAGAAGGATGTTTTATGGAAATCTTGAGCATCCCTCTTGGACTGCTCTCCATCTCTTTGTTATCTGGCTGCTAGGTAAGGCGGCGGTTTGTAAAAGTGTGTCAGAGTTTTAAAGCCCTAATTTATTGTCCCTCTCAGCATGCACGTCTCATAACTTTCTAGTTAGCGACTAGTGGTTTCATGTTTACAGAGGGAGCGGAGGAAGAGAAACTTCACACATCCTCTCTCTCTGGGCCGCTCTCTCTCTCGCTCTCCCTCAGCCTCTCGGCTCCTGTGCCACCTCTGCACAGTCGCACCAGAGGGGTACCTCAGGCGCCAGCCTGACCCCCACTGAGACTAACGCCATTGGTCACGGCCCCTCTCCTCTTCCCCCTCCTCCCTTCATCCCAGACATGGCCACCCCCCCATTCATTAGGTTTACCTCAGCCCCTTTGCCCACATACATGTAAAAGAAAAAAGAGTAAAAGTAAAAGGGGTGGTTGATCGGAGGCTTTAGCTCACCTTCTCCCAAAAGACCCCCAAACCTGCCTTTGAACAATTTTTTGGAGACTTCCCCCTCTTAAATCTTCAAGTAGGAAAGGTCCCCCATCATTGTAAAAAGGATGAATCTGGAAAAATGCAATAAATCTGAGATCACAGGCACTCTCTGGCCCTAGATAAATTCTTGCACCTCGGCCTGGCCCGCCGCACACATCTGCCTTGCATTTAGACACTTTTACATGGCAGGAGTCCACAGGAGCCTCCAGTTCCCAAGCCTCTCTGCTCAACCCTGCACCCCTACTTCAGCTACAACACGCACATGTATGTCCACACACGCACACACACACAGACACACACATGCACCTCCGCAAACAGACCACTGCTCCCCCGCCCCCCTGAGCCCAGGCGTCGCACGCTCACACTCTGGTGCGTCAACACACAGAAGCATGTCAAACTTTACAATGTGCTTAACAGTCACTTGAATAACATGCTCACTGTGTCAGTGACATCTCAACCCAGAGCCCTTCTTCTTCTTCTCCCCTAAAACTGACAACTGCGAGGATGGCTGATGAACACAGCGCCCTCCTCTGGAGTCAGTTATCAGTGGATTTAGTTATCTGTGTCAACATACGCCTCACAATCTGCTCCATGATCTCTCTAAACATTTTCTCTCTGTTTTACAGCTCAAAAGGATCATTCTGCTGAAGAGGACCGACTCAATGTAGCACAGAAAAGGTAGGAACTTTAACAACTCAGAGAAATTATGATGAAAACATCATGTTTGCATTGAGAATATTTATATTTTCAAGTGTTATGGAGTGCAGACATCGCATAGTTGTCTAGAGTTATTTAGTATGCTTCATATAGATAAAATAACTGGTATCTGACTGCACTAATGCTTGCTATTTGTATAGTCGTGTACAGATATTATAAGCAGCTGATAAGGTTTCCAGGAAGATTAAGGTGATTCATAGTATTTTAGTGCTTTAATGAGAAAGTCTCTAGTAAATTATGGGATGAAGTGATTTCTTGTGAACAATTACAGCACAATTATATCTGCACAAGGACATATTTACAGTATTTAGACACCTGTACTAACTCCTAGGTGTTTTTAAATTCATCTCTATGACAAATAAACAACATGTCTTATGTTTAGCAGAAACAGCAATGGACTTGCAGATACATTTATATATATATATTTTAAAAACGCCTGGACGCCCTGTGCCTCCTCCCCTGCAGTTCATATCATTCTTATCTGCCATGTTTTGTACAGAAGTCTCCTGAGAGTTTTCTGAGAGGCATCTGATTTATAGGCGTAAGACACACTGGCAGCCGCTGAGCTCGCCGTCCGAGCGAAATCATATCTGGAACATTTCATATTGGAAAAAGATGGTGGAGCAGACAAACAAAGCAAATAGATAATTTGGGCCTTGTTTGGATAGAGAGCAGAATTGTTTGCTTTATATCGAAACTCTCCCGCTTCCAAAATAAATCACGAAAGCACATAAAGGAGAAAGTGAAAGACGCCGGACGCAAGAAAATGGAAACTATAAACAATTAGAAAGTTGATTGCTTTGGACACCGCTATAACTCAGCGAATGGCTCCAAACTGTTCTGTTTCATGTTGCTGTTTGTGAGCCAAGAGACCGGCTGAGGGATGGCTGCACCTCTCTGTCCTGGTCCCGCCCTCACCGTATATTGATATTTCTATCTGCTGAACCAGACCGAAACGTGTGACACCACTGTAATGGAGGTGTTGAACTTGGAGGGGAATATTGATCAAAAGGGCCCCGCAGCTGACAGCACCTTTGCCTCTAATGAAGTTTTCCTTTAATTCCATCTAAAGAGGGGGCTGGCTGACTGGCGCTAGGTAGAGCGAGAGGGAGGCGGGGGTCTCTTTCTCAGGTTCCCACAGAGCCACCTCGTAAAAGTGACACGCTGTTGATGAATATGGGCGTCAGCGGGCTCTCCGGGCCCTGGGTGGGCTCTCACATCTGTGCTGGAATACGGATCCTCACACAAGCGGTGGCAAGATTATGGCTCGGTGTTAATAAAAGAAATAGACAACACGTCCTTAGTGCTACCTAAAACGTCAACCTCAGGAGGAGTCAAACAGCTTAAACGCCTGTGACAGAAAGTCACTGAGCAGGGCTGGGCTGTACCAATGCAAACATCCCCACTGTGGGTTTAATAAAGACTTATTGTATCATATCAAATCGTAGGATATTGACAAGAATTTCAAACTGAACATGTTTATACCACACCTGTACAATTGGACTACAGTGAACAATTATTTTAGTTGTTAATGTAACAATTATTCTTAACAGACACTTTGTTTTACTGGTTTCGACCGACCAACAGTATGAACCCAAAGATCTAACATTTTTATCCATATACAAAGTTAACTTAAAGGCTACACAAACCAGTATTCCATTTATTTATTTTCAGTTTACTGAATATTTGACTGATTAAATATTCATAGAAGCAACTAATTGTTTCAGTTCTACAGTCAGGTACTGCAAACTACAACTGAATATCAGGTTACATTTAATTAAAATTGATTTGTTTTGACTTTGCGTCGATATTTTAATTTTTTTTAAATAAAATAATGTCAATATATTTCATATATAATATCTACGGTATATGGGAAATGTCATATATTATCTAGGTGATGTTTAATATTGTTAAGTCTCCCATTGTTTGGCGTTAAATCTGACCAGTCACACATGTACTGAATAAGGGGGCTTTGTAAGGCTTTGCAGTTCTGTGTTCAGTTTGTATCATGAATCAAATGAAAAATAGGTTTGAAGCTTCAATTATCCTTTTTTCAGTTACTTCACAAATGGATAATTGTCTCAGCTTCATTTTTAACTGTTAATGTTTGGGTTTTGTATTTCAGAATTGAATCTTTGTACAAAAATTGGGGGGGGGGAACTCAGTATTCTGTG
>OMNN01026489.1:5568-20106 GCA_900302755.1 Chromis chromis
ATTTTACTTTGCTTTTTTGTTGGCAGTGTGCATAATAGTTTGGGATGAATCAAACATCTTCACAGCCTTGTTCTTATCACTCCTCCAGGCAGGACAGTTGGCATTAGAAATACTAATGCAAGATGCAACATCCAGAAAATTAAGCAAGAAATCAAAAACACAACTGCTAATGTTTTGCCTGTAATTATAAAGATAATTTGAATTTCAATTATTTTCTTTATTCCATTAGCTGTGATATTAAGATCTAACTGCTGCTACAGAACCACCACACAGCTAGCAATACAATTCTGGTTCGAAAATAAGAATTCTTTATCTATTTATTTGCTGATTTATTTACATTTGGGGGCTGCACAGTGGCTAGCACCTGGTTAGCACCGTCGCCTCACAGCTAGAAGATCCCCGGTTCGCATCGCGGTTAGGACGCCTGGGATCTTGCTGTGTGGAGTTTGCATGTTCTCCCTGCAGCGTGGGTTTTCACCGGGTACTCCGGCTTCCTCCCACAGTCAAAAAACATGCAGAAGTTAACTGATTATTCTAAATTGTCCGCTGGTGTGAATGAGAGTGTGCTTGGTTGTCTGTCTCTATGTGTAGCCCTGTGATAGACTGGCGATCTGTCCAGGGTGTCCCCTGCCTTCGCCCGAGTCGGCTGGGATAGTGCTCCAGCCCCCTGCGACCCTACAGAGGATTAAGCGGTGTATAGATAATGGATGGATGGATTTACGTTTGGCCACCTAAGTTGCCAAAATAAAATGTACAAAGTTCTTAATGTGTTGTAATCCACATGTCCGATGTTCATGAGGTGCAAATACAGAATGTAAACTTCCACAATGGACACTAAACTGGCCAAAAGCAAAGAAGAAATAGAGAGGACATGACCTTGGTGTTCTTTAAAGTACCTGCAGCTTAGCCTCCAATGTAGCAGAAACTGTACCTAATATCTAATATTCTCAACTGAAAGAAAACGTGATAGTACAAAGTTATTAATAATTTGACATTTTAGGTAACAGTTGAGGTCATTTGAAGCATAAAAATTGCCATATGTTGATTGTCTTTTTTTGTAATTAACTTTTTATTAACAGATTTAACAGCAACACATAAGAAAACAACTATGTACACACATTGGGTGATCCTTTACCATATCTTCATCAGATTAAGATCAGGCCTATCCCTTTTTAACCAGTCTTGAGGTACACAGACATAAAATAGAGTCTTACTTTCTGGTTGTAGTCCACATCCGAATATGTATTATAGGGCACTGTATACCTCTCTCCAGAAACCCTCAATAACAGAACAATTCCAGAAAATGTGGTAATGGTTTGCATTTTGATTTCCACTGTTTCTCCAGCAAATCGTGCGGCTGCCATTTGTTGATTTAAATTTTTTTCCTGTGTTGTTTTGAAGCTTTATAGGTGAGGAGTCGGTAGCAGCAGGCGCCCCCAGCGTTCTAACCGACAGCCCCACATGGATCATCGACCCTATCGATGGTACCACCAACTTCGTCCACAGGTACTACCGCCTGAGATTAAATACTGTAAGAACCCTCGAGAAGCCCGATACCGCACCAGATTTGTTTTATCTTTGTCGCTCCTTCACTATTTTTATCTTTTAATTAGGTTCTCTCGTGGATTGTCCTCTCTGTCAGGGATAATTAGACAACCCAGATGAAACTGAACTGATAATAGGAATTAGCTCCTCTGAGCCTAAATCTAGAGGGAGTTCTTTAACTGGATGTTTTATATTGTAAATTTCTTTTGGGCAGGTTCCCGTTTGTCTCCGTATCAATCGGCTTCACGGTGAAGAAAGAGGTAGGCTTTATTGTATGCAAATCACTCTGTGATGTCTTGATTATAAGAAACGTTAACATGATAGCAGCTCCATTAGCCCAGGGAATTTACAAAGAGTGGTACAGTAAAGTTCTCCTTTTTATACAGCTGCTGTTCTATTTTTAGCCCTTCTCCCACACCACAATAATTACTGCTGTTTTCTGTGCTGCTTCTTGGCCTCAGATAGAGTTTGGGATTGTCTACAGCTGCATCGAGGACAAAATGTACACCGCACGGAAAGGAAAGGGAGCTTTCTGCAATGGATCTCCCATCAAAGTGTCTGGACAGGAAGGTAAATATTAGTCATCTCACTACACTTTGGAGCTGCAGTTACACAGAAATCCACCAGGTGGAGCCAAGATTCTTTGCTTGGAACGAGACCTCAAAGTGATTTGGTGCTTTTTGATGAATGAGCTTTTTATTTATTTTTTGTTTCCCTCCAAGATATCAGCCAGTCTCTGGTGCTGACAGAAATGGGCTTCAAGAAGGATCCTGAGCAGTTCAAAACAATGCTGGCCAACATCAGGACCATCCTCACCATCCCTGTACATGGGTAAATAATGTGCTAAAGCTTCAGTCCTTACAGTCGAGGTTACTGGTGGTTTGATACTACAGCAAACACTCTGTGAGCTGCTGCTTTGTCAGAAATACAACAAAAGAGCAACTGGTGAATTTGTTTGAAATTAGGGTTGTAGTCTCAATGTTGACTGGTTGGTTTGTTGATATGCTCTTATCTGACCAAAGTCTCATTGGTGGCACAATTTCCAGTGGAGAAAAGAACTGCCTTACAAGATTAATGCACTATTTTTGTTATTTTTCGAGCAACAGACTACTTGTGAAGACTCCTGCATTTTCACAACATTGAACTCGCGCAACCTAATGGAGGCTGCTAGGGATAACTTGTTTACTTATTTATTTATTTACCTTTATAACTGAAAGTTTTACTCTGAGACGGCTCCAAACTCGTTGACACCATGTCAAAGCAATCATTGTAAAAAGTCGAGTGTAAACTTCGCAAAGTCACAGCTCAACATGGCACAGCATTGGAAAACAGCAGGCTAGCTTCTCAACACTTCTTGTGCTGGGATCACCAGTTGATATAGCTCGATTTTCAGTAATCATATGAATATGGGTAGCAAAAATAACAGGTTAAGATGGTTTAATGTGCTGCGAATACCAGCTTTTTATGTTTATTCAACATCCATTTAGGCTAATACAGCTAGCTGGTTGCATGAATGAATGATAAATCAACATAAAAAGCTGGTATTTGCAGCATTTGTATGTTTATTTAATGTTCATTTAGGCTAATGCAGCTAGCAGCTAGCATTAACTCAATGCACTGTTTCTTATTTAGTCCGAAATTTTCTCCCTAGTGGCCAATCGATTGGTTCAACAGTAGGAACGATTTCAGTGGACCAAGATTTTCTTTGGTTGGCCACAGCCCCATAGCTGCCATGTATTTTCCCTCATAATAACAAGGCAAAGCTCACAGTGTCTGCAGCTTCTTGTTCCATTACTGCCTTTATGAAATAGTGAAAAATGCTGAAAATGACTATTGCCATGTTTTTTAGACTTTTTTTTGATAGATGATTGTGGTCAGCGCTGACCTCCGTGACCAGAACATTCTGTTTCCTGTGGCTCTTTTACAATAAAAGCCACCCTGCAGCCGTCCTCTGACTGTAGGAGGGTATAAATATAGAAACGGCAACAAGACAATTTGAATCCAACATGGAAACATGGCACTCTGACGCTTTTACAGAGTGTGGATAAATTGATTGCTGAAGAACATAGAACTAATATCCCAGATGAGGTTTGATCTCATGAAAATCTTACTGAACTCTCACCAAAGCATCTGGAAGTTGGCAGCAAACATCTCATTTCCATCCACAGAATCCGCTCCCCAGGCAGTGCAGCTGTCAATATGTGTCTGGTAGCGTGCGGCTCGGCTGATGCCTACTACCACATGGGCATCCACTGCTGGGACATGGCCGGAGGGGCAGCGGTTGTTACCGAAGCCGGCGGAGTAATCATGGACATTTCAGGTGAGTCACTGAGAAGCCGTGAGCTCCTCAAACAACACTTCAGTTAAACTTTTTCAAAGGCTGCTGAGTCACTGGATGAAATGAAAAGAGGAAGGATTGCTGTGGGAGATTGCTTTACAGAACAAAGCGTCGAGAACAGGCCGCTGTTCCTTCAGTGAGGACACAACAGAAGTTATTGTTTATGAATTATTTATCGTTACCAGTCCTTCTTGTTATTGGGCTTTATCCTTCTTTCGCCTCGTAAATGCCTGTGAAACGCAGTCAGATGAGGAAAGGGCAATTACCGGCTTTGTACTTGAGTCGGAGAGTTTTGATCTTAAATTCGGGCCACAGTGCCGCTGACATAACAGCTGTCCTGACATTTAGTATGCTAAGGAAGCTGTTGTGTTTGTCTAGTCAAACATGCACTTTTAGCAATTGCGGCGCTATTAAAAGAGTAAACACACCCTTGATTCATGCAGCCTTTAAATAAAGAGCCGTGGCAGAGTGCATGTAGTCGAAGGGGCAGATTTATGAGGTACCTTCATCTGTGTCCACCAGTTTGCTTTCTACGGACAAAGACTGAAGGTCAGAACTCACTAATGAGCTCTCCTCAAAAATCTGATCCTATTTAGTGGGGTATTAGAAAATGAGACAGGGACATCAGCCTTCACAATCTACTTTTATCCTGAGCAGCATCTAACTTTTTTCCTCTTTCCACTAGCTCGGCATTTTTGCACACATGAGCATCTCATTCTACTTGTTTTAACTGGGTGATGCCGAAAGTCAGATTAATGGGGTGCATAATTTCCACTCCCATATACAGTTTATAATGTACATTAAGGCCAGTATCTGTGTTGAATAATGCATTTTTAAATGTAGATACTCTTTGATTATGGTGCAAATAATATATGTATCTTCATGTGAGGTGATAAGTTGGTGTTATTGTCAATTTATATAACAACAGTGAGATGAAACTACTTTCCAAACGCCACATTAGATCTTTGCTGTGGTTTAACTGTGCAAAATAGTTACATTTTCCAGATTAAAGCCACGATTTTGAGCAAAAACAAACAAACATTAAACCCCCTCAATTTTAACAGTTAGGAAGTTTCTTATCAGAGGAAATAATCATGCTTGAATGGGGCTGCAAATAGTGATTGTTTGTGTCATTATTTAATCTTATTTAATGTTTTTTTTGAAGAATTATTTAGTTGTTTGTTCTGTAAAATGTAAGAAATTGTCTTGGCTGAGCCAACGTCTCATACTGTTTGACCAGAAGCCCCAAAATCCATCAAGTATTTAATAAACTGTGATGTATTACAAAAAAATAACAACTGGAGACACAAAATTGTGCAAATATTTGTATTTTTGTCACAGTTTTTATTTGAAAACTGACTGAAACGATGACTCAATTATCAAAATACTTTATTCTTTTTTCTTAACCAACTGATTGTGTATCAAAAAATCAACAATGACTCCATGAAAAATGTTATTTTGTCAGAAATTCTGAGAGGGCTGCAGCGAATAATTGTTTTATTATTGTTTCTTTTTCTTCTAATTGCTTGTTTTATCAAAAAAAAAACAGCCCAAACTCAAATGTTCACATTTTAGAAGCTGGTACAAGGTATTGTTTGGCATTTAAACGTCTAATTCAACAGTCAAAATAGTTTTCTGTTGCTCAACAAATAGATTCAGCTTTAGGAGCACTACATTCAGGGCAACCAGATGCTTCATTCAAGTTACTAACACACTTATTTTAAGCATGCACAGCTTAAACTTTATCTGCAACCAGTTGATAATTTAGACACGTACGACATGAGGAAAAAAAAACACATTTGATGCTCAGTTTTATTTTTCTCTTTCAACCAGGTGGACCATTTGATCTGATGTCTCGCAGGCTCATCGTGGCCAGCAGCAGGGTGATAGCAGAACGCATCGCGAAGGAGATAACAGAGTTTCAGGTTGGCAGGGACGACGCCGAGTAAACTTCAGCCAATTTAAGTCGTGTAAACACACTCGGCTGTTTCCTACGTAACAGGTCTCAAGTCCGTCTTTGCCTTAAGAACCAAAATAATACAACTTACCTCTGAGGAACATCTTGAGTGTGAAACAATCAGAGCTTAGACTTTCAGCCTCTTTTCTTCTGCTTTCTTCGTACGTCACTGTTGTATTCCAGTAATTATCCATTCTGTTGTGTCATTTGATAGGATTGACATGACAGACTGAACACACTTGTTTTTGTTTTTTTTAGCCATTTCTTGTTATTTATATTTATTGATGTGAATGATGCAGCCAGAACACGATAAAGATTAAATACCTCAACACAGCATCATGCAAACTACTTTAGAATCACAGTGTGCAAGTTTTTACCAGTGATTTTGCTTTTACATTTGGAGTTTGTAATTGTTTTGTTAAACAGTTTTTAGAGACATGTACTTGTACATTAACCCTTTAAGACCTGAGCCTCAAAACGTCCACCTGGTCTTTTTTGTCTTGTTTTGATTACAAAGGGGTTTTCAGAAGAAACTTTCAATATCTGGCAGTTATTTACAATTTACTGCCTGTTATAAGCATGTTCTCCGCTCTCTGGAAACAAAGGGGCTGCTTTTAGAGCTTCCTGGTTGGGGGGGCACTAATGAAATTACTGTAATGACGCCATATTGGCTGTAAAGCGCAACGCCTCAGCTTTCAGAAACCGTTGGATTTTTTCCGCTAGCATAAACGGTGACATAATTACGGTATTCCAAATTGTGCTTGCCCAAACATGTCGCCAACGACGCATTAGGACTTAAAGGGTTAAGTAAACTGTTGAGTTTCAGTGTCTTCACTAGTTTGCACTATACTTAATGCAAGTATATGTACACCAGTAGAAGTGTGCACACAAGTACTGTACTGTAGAACAGCTTCGTTAGCAAATACGAAGTGATTTACACTTAAATCTGAAGTGTGGAACTTTTGTCTCCCCCTTCTGGCAGGGAGTGTACACAAACACTGACATGATATAAATGTTAAAGCTCAAGTATTTTACAAACCGTCCAAGCAGTAAGACAACATCTGTGTCTGCCTTTAGTCCATTTTCTTCTTCTTTTACCGCCGTCCAACATAGAAAAGTGACACCACTGATCGTCCAAGTTTGTCCTCACCATTCGTCACTTCTTTTTTTACACTTAATGCTGAGTCTTCTTTTTTTTTAACTGGAGCATCTTAAACCTTTCTTGGATGCTTCCTGGGTTTTTTCCGCCATAAGCTCCATTATACTCCCAGCTGCTGTCACCTCATCCATCTTCATCGCTACAGTTGCTCCCTTCTTTGGCTCTGGCAAACCGAGAGTGTCGCCACAGACAACAGATTATTAAATTCCAGTGGACAGCAAAACACACAGACTTTTAGCCTGGCACCTCCTTTGGAATGTAACAGAAGTCCCAAACTCCAGCTTCAAACATGTGTTGCTTGTTTTGTGTTTTTGTAAGTATGTAATGAAGACAGCAAATAAAAAAAGCACCATAAATATATCCTGCTTATGACCAGCCTCTTTTTTAAATCAGATTAAATCATGCAATTGAAGCCCTGCAGAGACCCGCGTCGGCATGTATGCACATGTCATCAATGGAAGACAATAATTGGCAAGCATCTCTGCAGCATAACTTAGCAACAGAGCACATTTCAGCACCCATGACAAAATATGTGAGTTCAGTGTCATGACTTGTCCCCTGTGAAATATGAGAAAAAAACTATAAAACATTAATACCCAATAAAATCTGTCAATCTGGTACACACCGTCTTGTATTGCCTCATTCAAACGTTCCTGAACAGAAAGAAGCTGACTTGCTAGCCTATAGGTTGTTATGTACAGCTATTGTGGAAATTAGAGGCTCCAATTTAAAGAAAGGCTCCTAAACGTCTCAGGGACATCTCAACTGTGGCCCGAATCAGCGATGTGTTCAGGGCATAAATGTCCATATTTGCTTTGACCTAGAAAAAAATGATAAATCTATAAAGTAGAAGCATGAGCAAGAAAAATGCCTATTGCTGCAAACAGGAAACCCAATAAACAGTAAACAGGCCTCTGACACTTCGTAAAACACGGAGAGGAGAGAAAAAAAACACTGCTAGCGTTATGATTTAGTAGAGAGATAAAAGCGTTTGCAGCCATTACACCATGTAAAAATTCTCCGCTGCATTTCCCCTGCCCTTTCAGTCCGCTCTGCAGATACTGCACATGCGGAGCGCCGGACTGCCCCCCGGCCTGATCTGCTCTATGAAATAGTCCAGAGTTTTGCTCTCCACGGACCGCTTTTTTTTTTTCCAACTTGTGTTTGCTTATGACTAACAAATGGTTAGTCAATGGTGCAAGCTTGTCTGCAGCAGGAGGATGTATTCGCCAGTGTCGAAGATGATTGCCGGAGTCGACACCTTTGCACCAACAGCTGTGCCATTTCCCTGCATTTTTGGATTTTAAATGTTCTTATTAATGTTTTTTTATAGCGTTATTAGCAGCACAGCCAACCATGCCCTCATACTCCTACTACAGTCTGTGTTCTGGTTGCCAGTAAGGAAGTGCCAACCATTGTTCTTTAAAAACTGCAGAGGCTGTGTTTTCCTGCTGTATACCAAAAATGTGCCCCTGGAGATCGGAGAGTTGGACAGTTTGAACAACTTTGCTTGGGCCATTGTTTGGAGTTTCTGGCTTTTCTTAGTTTCCATCATTTTTTTTCCTGTTTTGTTTCATTACTCCAGCACGCCTCTTTGTGCTGCGGTCAGTGCCATGTACTGTATTTGCATTATTTATTACCAGCTTTTATTGGGGGAGGCCACCATGTCAGTTGGACAGTTGATCCACTACTTTGGTCTGGTATCTCACTGACTGTTACATGATTTCTCATTATATTTGATTCACATTTATACATAATCTTCAGAAGATGAACCTAATTGCTTTATCAGATCACTAGACTTTTTTTTACCTGAGCACTACAATGACGTTGACATTTTAAGTTTTGGGTGAAATGCACCCACAACTGTTGAATTAATACTGAATTTGGTGCAGATATTCATGGTTCCCAGAAGATGAAGTCTAATGACCTGACAAAACCCATGATTGTACTCCAGTGTGATTATAGTTATTATGCTACATTTCTTGTCTTGGAGTCTGCTTGGAAGACTCCATTGCATACATGCACAGTAGGTCATATCTACATATGACTGCTTGTACATACTACTACTGAGCATGTGCGCTGTTGGCCTTTGGGCTGCTTAGGGAGATATTTACATCTCACACACCCTAGCAGACCTTAATGGACACTGAAAGTTTACATTGGCCTAAGGGTGATCCCATAGACTGTATATACAGATGGACAAACCCTTGGTGATTTCAAACACAGGTTTCCTAAAAGGCCATTTTGAAGTTCAGTGTAGTGGCCGTCACCATCTTTCCATCTAATCCAAAAATGAGCAAATAAATGTCCTCTAATGACACCCACCTGTTACTCAAAGTTGCTACACTTAAGTCTTAATACAGTTTAAATAGGTGAGTTACATAAAATGTATCCCTCGTACAGTCGTCATGAACAGGGAAATTAGCTGTAGAGGCCAAAATTATATTTTGAACCAGAGTGGAAGTTTTTACATGGTGGTCTAAGGGGATTGACTCACATTTGGAGCCAGCCTCTAGTGGCCATGAGAGGAACTGCGGTTTTTGGCACTAAAGGTTGCTGCATGGGTTGGATCCCTATTTTTCTTGTAGGGCGACCAGCAGACTAAGGTTTTCCTTCATCCAGTAAAATAAGTCTACATCTACTCTATTAATAGCCACAAAATTAAACATCCATTTTTCCCAGACAAATAATCCTGATGAATAATCCTGATGATTTTGGTGACAGCTAGACTTCATCTGGATTGCTGTGTCGTTTCGTACAGACATTCATTCATGGTGCTGGCATCGGGTTTGTTTCTTAACCTTTCTAATACGTTAGAATACCAAATGACATTCCCATCAGCCTCAGCTGTACTTCTTGTCATATTCACTTAGCTTCTCCTGTTGGATGTATGGTTTGAGTAACTGAAGCACTTTCAGCTGCATTTGTTTGGATGATAGAACATGCAATGGAAGTCCACTTAGCAGATCCCTGTAGGATTAATGGCAGGTTGTTAGCAGACACCCTGCAGCCCTCCATCAGGAAGAATTCCCACTTGCTGCAATATAAACCATAGGTCTCAAGCCTCCCACAGCTCTGCTTTACAGAGAGGGGAAATTGGAGGCAGCTTCCCTACTGGCCAACAAATTCTATTCAACTCATGAAGAATAATGTAGATTTTGACTTCGGTGACTACAGGTTTCTGAGTAATTCATTCATAGTCCATTTCTCATCAGTTCACAGCAAGCCATTAACAGTTCCAAGAAAGGGTTGAAATGACAAGTTATAAAAAAAATCTTAAAGTGTGAGTCATCCATCATTATGTCTTACTTTTTCATCTGTACAGTGACCAACCACCCAAGCATTCACTACCGACCTGCCTACTATATATAGAAGAAGGTTGCACAGTCAGAAAACACTCAGTTCTGCTCTTGCTTGCAATCACACCACTTCAGTCTGAACATTACCTTAACTAGAACCCATGATACGCAAATGTTCCTCTGTGCCTCTTTAGGATTGTAATGCCGCTTGATTGCTCCACCACTTTGGTCTGGACAGAAAAATCTTAACAAGTATTGAATGTATTGCTATGACATGGTACAGACATAGCTGCCATAGGATTAAGGGTGTCGGCTTTGGTGATCCATGCATTTCCCTCCTGTTGCACCATCAGCAGGTTGAGTAAAATGCTTTTGCTTCAGTGGATTGCAATGAGGCGTGGCACATACATTCAAATTTCTACAGGATGAGTTGAAACCACTGGTGATCTTCTTAGTCGTATCAGCATTTGATAAAATGTTTAATTTTGTCAGTACTTTCATTTGTGGTCTTTCAATTGACCAAAATTATCCAAAACTAATGACATTCCCTTCAGCCTCAGCTGTACATTCTGTTTAGGGCTTATTAGTATGTGCAAACAAGGGTGGAAGACATGCGAAAGAGAACCTGCTAAACATGTTAAAGCCCTCTATGATCATTCATGAAACTCCTAAAAACTCCTCTTTGTATATCAAAACTACATATTTAGAAGTCTTTTTTTGCATGAAAATGATCTCTTCATACCTTAAAATGGTTTAGATGTACCCAACACTACAAAATTGCATAATTACAGAAGTTCTGCCATATGTATTCCAACCAGAGACTGAATGTATAGAAAAAATAATGATACCGAAAGCCCCAACAGGCAAGTATACAGGATTTGTTCCTTGCACTACCATCACCTCAATAAGCTCTCACTGTTTTGCACTACCACCACTGTACATAGGTTGATTTTTATATATTTTATTTTATTTTACTTTATTGTATACTATTACGAAAGTGAGAGAGAAACGGCTTTTCGGTTCCTCTGTATCTCCTGGATATATAGAGAAACTGACAATACAAATCTCCTATTATATTCTATTTACATTGGTTATGTATGAAAACTTGCCTGTTGGAATCCATATTTTTGAGACTGTTATCAGTACACTGCAGAGTCAAGGTGTAAACACTCATCCATTGTGTTGGCAGCTTATTTCTTTCATGACATGTCTTCCAGCTTATAAAAAAAACACCACAAAGACATGTTAATAAGGTACAAATCTTGATTTTCCCTGGAGGAGTCTTTACAATATCAACTGTGGGTAAATAGTCAAATAGTCAAACATTTCCATGTTGTCTCTTTTCTTTTCCTGGCCCTCAATGGAAACTGCCATGAGGTCAAGGAAAAATGTGAAGGAGACTTCATAAGGACAAAGAAAAAGCAACCATGGTGCGAAGATAATCTGACTGCACCTACGCTAAGCTAAATAATGATGTTATGGCAGATGTTGTTGACGTGGGTCTGCTGTGGATGGTGTGTCGTTTTGAATGTTGCTGTCACAAAGAATTGTAAGGTGGCATTCTCTCCTTTCCTTTCATAAAGGATGGACCAGTGTGTCCAATGCGTAAGGAGATAGTAAAGGATGCACTGTATCATCTTTTGTTAGCATGTAGAGAAGTCCATCAGCTTTCTTAATGGCTGTGATTTAGATACTTTCTGGTCATTTTACTTAGCTCGTACCCATAGATTGTGTCTGAAACATGGCCTCTGGATGTAAAAAGCGGAGACAACATGGAGGAGCTTTAAACATGCATTCTTTCTAGAGGCCAGTAGGGGGCGACTACTCTAGTTGCAAAAAGAAGCCAGAACGGTCTATGAGAAAATGATCCGACTTCTCCACTGATTTGTTGCCTCAGTAAACATTTTCCCAATGAGTTTACGGTCCCAATTGCTACTTTCAAGTCTCCTTCAATACAGCATGATGTTCGTTTAGTGAATTATGGCTCCATTTCGAGCGAAACAGGCGATAAAGCAGAGTATGTGTTAAGACGTGGCTACTGTGTGATCGACGGCTCACTACCATATGTGTGCACGGTGTCCTTGAGCACTCAGACTGATCCACCCGTCGCTTGTCGGTGTCAAGAGAGCAAGATGAAAGAACCCGTGGCTTCACTCCACAAACCAGTAGGTGATATCACAATTGCTATATTCATTTTTCATATTCAGTCTATGAGCAGGGAAAAAAGAAGTACTTACCACTGAGCTCAAAGTGCCATTGTGCCTGCAACGAGACCTTCAGAAGGGCCTCAGCGACTAGACAAAGCCTCATCTTTCAGGGTGCTGCCATTGACCTTCAGCGGCTCCGCCATCATGGCAGTCCTCAGTTACAGCTGTGATTCCAGAGAGCCAAACATCCAAAACATCCGTCATTCTGGATAAATTATTCATAACGGACCTGCCAGGGAGACAGCAGGACTGATGTATTTGTTTTGCTTGTCCTCTCACTTTCCCCCCCGCATGTCTCCCAACATCTCTGAGAGCGTCTTATGTTTAGTGCACAACGGGGACAGCAGGGTGACAACCGCTCTCCTGCTGATCCCAGTCAAACTAGACTTTCAACAAACACCCCCCCCATTCATGATATCCCATACTGATCTGTCGAATTGAGGCCTGTTTGTTTTTAGCTGCAGCTTGTGCATTAGGATTTCCTGCAAATAACCCATAACTTGATGACGATTTCGTCTGCCAGCTTTATTTTTGTTTAACAAACCTGTTGCCATATGGAAATTGCTATCAGATGACTAACCAGCTTCAAGAGTCTCGGGATGTTATTTCGCTTTCCTGTCATTACTAGCGCAACAGCGGGCAGCAGAAACGTGTTGAGTCTATTTCAACACAGAGTTATGCAAGGTGTGGCTTTGATGAACATCATGTCTGAACCAGCCCCGGAAAACAGCAGCATGGTTCTGCTTTTTTTTTTTTAACACAACATAGAACCTGCTGCATATTTTTGCTGTGTTTCTAGTATAAAAGAAGTTTGCATGTAGTTCACCAGAGTCAAACGTTGTTGCCTTTGTTTATCTGCACCCCATTTTTTTTATCATTTAAATGCGCCATATGTCTCCTCGCATTTGAGCTCATGAGCAAGAAGTGTAATTTTCTTCAGACATGCAGCATTTACCACTGATTGAACAATCTGTCTTGTAGCAAGGTGCGACTTCCTGTACGACAACTGTCAGGGTTCCACCAGAAGTAGCTTGATGATTCAGAAAATGGTCTTTTACGCTCCCTGAGGACTTTAGCGCAGCGTGAATTTGAATGAAAGGGAGTTGAAATGATGTCACTTCTGGGCTAAAACATTGAAGCACACACTGCGTACTGTATCCCACACTGAAGTGCACTTATTGTATATTTTTAAGGGCGGGGGAAGCTGTTGTGATGATTCCTTCGTGAAGCATTATTTTAGATTTAAAGTTACGTTTTGAGATGAACACATCCAGACACAAATAAATCTGTGTGTCTGCTGCACTTCATGAGGATAATTTCAAGACTTTATCCAACTCCTAGCAGCCACATTGAGAAACAGACATGCATGCACACACATTATCTACACTGACTCACCGGGGGACCTTTCAAAGTATTTTTCACCGGTGGAATACAATAAAGGACATAAAGGGAGAGCTCAAAAGCTGCAAAACTGTCAGGAAATATAAAACTGTCAGGAGCTTTGTTTGTCAGGATGAATCCAAGTCTGGAGCTGGAGTGTGCCGTTTAATTTCTACAAAACAATGTGAGATTTTTACTGTCATGATTTAGGATCTGTAGGATAATAAGGGGCAGTGGTTTCCTAGTGGTTAGTGAAGCGAACTTGTAACCGGTGGGTCGCCGGCTCCAGCCCCCGGACTGGCAAGAGGTTGAGGTGGGAAAGTGAGAGCGACCGCTTGTCCCAGTCACCACCACTGTGGGCCCTTAACCCCTGACTGCTCCCTGGGTGCTGCACCGCGGAAGCCCACTGCTCCTAGTATGTACAGTCATGTGAAAAATTTAGGACACCCTATGAAAGCTTGTGTGTGTTTTTCAACATATTTAGACATATGGATATTCAATATCAATTATAACAATACTGAGAGATAAAAGTAATATAACTAAACTAGAAAACTCAGAGAATGCAGACCTCCGTCAAGCAGCTAATTTCCACCCATATTATCATTCTCACAGCTGGAAGAATTCTGCGTTGAGGAGTTGGGCAAACTTTAGAC
>OMNN01026489.1:20472-47285 GCA_900302755.1 Chromis chromis
TACATTGGGTGAAATTCAGTACAACATTTTCTTGAGGAAGGCAGGAGTGATCAAACCAGACACTCTACCTCAAACAGAGGGTGCATCTGCACAGCATTCACTCCATGCCTACCTGCAGACCCGGGACTGGATCCTTCTACAGAGCAAGTCTCTGAACCCCAGTGACTATGGATGGATATTAGGTGTGCATTGGTATGAGGCAGTTCCAACACTAGACCCTATGGCTTCTGAGTTCACGAGCTGTAATTATCATGGAGATTGCAGCAACTGGCTTTGTAGCTGCAAGACAAATGGGGTCACATGCATCTCGGCCTCTGGAGTTTGTAAAGGCATTACATGTAGAAACTGCAGTCATGATGTTGTTGAGTCTGAAGAAGACATAGACAATGACTCTTAGAAATAAGTCATTAGTAGTAGTATTATATACAGTCATGTGAAAAAGTTAGGACACCCTATAAAAGCCTGTGTGTTTTTTTAAAACATATTTAGACATATGGATATTCAATATCAATTATAACAATACTGAGAGATAAAAGTAATATAACTAAACTAGAAAACTCAGAGAATGCAGACCTCCGTCAAGCAGCTAATTTCCACCCATATTATCATTCTCACAGCTGGAAGAATTCTGCGTTGAGGAGTTGGGCAAACTTTAGACCGATGTCAGAGACTGGTAGATGCTACAAGAAGTGTCTCACTGAAGTTATTTCAGCCAAAGAGGGTAACACCAGCTATTAGGGGGTAGTGTGTCCTAACTTTTTCCTCAGTTAGAATATGTATTTTTGTTGATATCTTTTGTTTAATGAGTAAAACAAGGCTAATTTTTGTTGTTTACCTGCAATTAAATCACTTTCTTTTCCAGAGATAAATAAAAACAAGATTAGACATTGATATGTGAATATTTCATAATAAATAACTGAATATTTAATGGGATGTCCTAATTTTTTCACATGACTATAAATATTCGGTTGTCTCCTACTATGTTGGATGTTGTTGATTATCAGTTGTGTTGTTTCAGTTGTCTTGATCATGTTTAAGTGCCTTGCCAACCACACATAGAACATTCACAATTAGTTCTAGTGAGTTGTATATCACCTAAACTCTGCAGCTTCTTTCATAGGGAGCTATAAAAATATATACATGCTGCATACAATTAACTAGGCGACATTAAATGCACCAGTGTCAGTTTTCTAATACTGTCCATACTGTTTGATTGTGCTGCCATTTATAGGGAGTCATACGATGGCCCTACTGGAGAAGCTGGAGCCAGGTAATGTCTACCTGATTAAGATATCGGCCTCCAACGGTGTAGGTGACGGGCCTTTCTCCAACATTGTGGAGCTGGTACTGAGGCGTGGAAACATGCACCGCAGCAAGAACCCCAGACACTCTGACAACTTCCCCGATACAACAGGTCAGCAACATGAAACACAGGAGCATACTGCATGATAGAGACATCTCATAATAGTGAGCTTGACTCATTTATTACAGCAAGCTGGTAGTTTTGTGGCATTTTGCTTATAATTCCTTGGAAGTTAACGGGGCGGCTGTGGCTTAGGTGAAAGAGGGGGTTGTCCAGTTATTGCAAGGGTGGCAGTTTGCTCCCCAGCCCATCATGTACTAAAACTTCCTTGGACTGTGTGTTTGAATGAATGAATGAGATACACATTGGAAAGCACTTTGCAGAACCCAGCTAAGGTTAAAAAGATGCTATATAATTTATCATTTAAATGTATACTCTGGTTTTTGTGGTCTTACCCTGAAATGAGATGGTGGGAACTTTCCATATGAAACTGCTCCAGCTATACTGTAACATCAGTGTCATGAAGCCACTTAATCTTGAGTCTTAATCTTAGTTTAGTCTGAGTCTCACTTTTATTTCATCTATGTATCTTGTATTGACAAAACTGCATTTTTATAGTGAGGTGTTACATTTTGTTGTTTATTGCTGGACAAAATGGGATGTAGTATGGTTTTACAGTCTTTAGTACAAACAGTCCATCCAGAGTGAAATAAGGTTTTATCTTTAATAGGGGACGAACTGGGAGACGTAGTCTATTTTTATGTTTTTAATTAATATAAATTTTATTTGTTTTTGGATAGTAACCCTAAATTTCAGTTTAGTCTTATATAGTTTTCAAGTTGTTTACTTGATTTAATTTACTTAGATTTTTTTCTAGAAATGGTTAGTTTTAGTTTATCTTTAAAATTTAGTTTATAGTATTAAAATATTTTATTTAGGTACTTGTAGAATTTCATTCTTTTACGATTAAAGCTTAGTTTTCTTAATGCACTTCAAGTATTTACCATGAACTATAAACAACAACACATGAATACAGAGGTTTGTAGTAATAGTCTGGAGTAATGGTAATCATTTGGCTGTATCTAAATGGTCTCTCACAATGTAGCTATTGTTTAATTATTTCCCATCTGAAACACTTTGTTGTTGATATTGCAGCATTCTCTGATGGTCTTTACCACATAGACCAGAGGTCTATGACGGGGATCATCGTCGGTGTCAGCATTGCCTTGGCCTGTATAGTTATGTGTGCCTTGATCCTGATCAGCAAGGGCAGACCAAGGTACTGATTCTAATTGTTTGGAATAATGAAGAACATTTCACATTATAAGACAAGAATTCAGTTTCTGATTTTTGTTTATTGTCCTTGTATGCCTAATAGAAAATCCTCCAGTCCCAAAGTCATCGCTGTGGGACCTCCTGAAGGTCCACATGGTGGTTTGTCCATGCCCAGTGAACACCAAACAGAGAATGTTGAGGCCCTTATACCAATGATAAGTCATCACTTCATGGATGTTAAGGTGAGACTAACAAAACAGAATGAATGAGCTTCTGATGACTGCTGGTTTCAAAATGTTTATGTTCAGTCTAACATTAAAAACTTTCTCATATTCCTCCTATGTTTTCTCATTTGCTCCAGGGTGGATCTCATATGGTTCTAAATAGCGCCGGTCCTGTCAGCAACAAGAATAAAAGCAAGAGGTGGTTGTTTTCCAAGAGAGAGATCAAAAATCCAAATGAAACTGATGTAAGTGATGTGACATTATTCTGGTCGAGCTTTCTTTTCAAACAGATTTCTTTTTATCTGACTTCTATCTTCTCTGTCTCCTCAGGTTGAGACAAGAGCCAGCTTGTATGAAGCTGGTAAAACTGTTCTGAGGTATGAGGAGCGTCTAGGCTCAGCACCCCTGCCGCCTTCGTCCCGGGAGATCATCTATGGACCATTTCACTCAGAGAGCTCTCAGACCAGTGAGGGCAGCCAAGAGACAGGAGACTCTGGACACTACTCCAATGAAGAAAGCAATGAAGAGATGAGCAACCCGTCAACCAACCAGAGCTCCAGACCTGAGTCTTTTGGGCCAGACAACGCTACCACTGTCACTAAGCTGAAGCAGTCTTTCGAAGTGGAAAATGAGGCAATGTTGAGCCGTCCCTTCCATCACTCCGCCCCTGAAGCTTCCGGGCTCTGCAGCACCGCGGAGGGCTCTCAACCTGCCCTGCACACTTCCCAAGCAGCCAGCTCCTGACACCACCTGGCCTGTATCTGCTGTCCAGCTGCCGAAGCTACGCCACTTCTACCTCGTTCTCTTCCTCAGTGGAGCCCTTTGGATATTTCCTGAGAGATAAGGGGTCAGGAGTCCAGCTGCTACAACGGAAGAAATGCGCATTTGCTTCGGACTTACCTCAGGATTTTGTATGAATGTTTGTTATAACATTTTATTTCCATTTTTTAACAACTTTCTACCTGTTTGTCTGTGTTTGGCGTTGTCTGTCCTAAACCAAAGCTCACCCATGATGAATGTTAAAAAAGAATGTCAGAAATGTATCGTGATACATTTTCATTATATTTAATTTCTTTCCACTGGAGCGGAGGGTGTAGTTGAGCCCTTCACTGATATCTACCTCAGTGTTTTGTTCTTTATATACATTACTACCTCCTTTTCACCACGTATTGTGCAGTATTATCTCAGACTCAGGGGACAAGGTGAAAACATTTCATTACCACGTCTTGTTACCTCTGTTTGGGCATATTATTCAGTTTCTTTTTCCACGGTTGAAAGAGCTTTTGTTTCACATTGTTTGTCTTTGAATGATGTATGTTGTGAAGATAAGTGCATTAGGTTTTGCCAAACTATTCTAAGCTTTATTACACAGTATTGTTTGGCATCGTCAGTGCACTGAACTCAAAGCTTTAACATGGCCTTAATATCAAAAGGGCTTTGCATACTATAGATGGTGAGATCCAAAGACGGGAAAAATTGTACCCAAAGAGTTTTTGATAATACAATAGATATTCTAAGGCAACCAAAAATATAATGGATGTAAATTAAGGGTGCTTTTGCCAAAATATTCTTCTTGCCAATGATGTACATTTCCTTTAGAGTGCTGGTTTTCTCCGTGTAAATTTTATTAATGCTTTATTCTGGTGAAAGCTTTAGCACAAGTCTCCTTGGCTTGTGTTCCACTTGCCTTCTAGACCATTGCTAAACGCAGCGGTGATGCCGATGCTATTATCCAAAGAGTTGTCTGCTTCCTCAGATGGGTATGGCTTTTTAATCCAGTTGATCCTTGGTACGATGAGGTGGAAAGTATTGACACAAGACCAAAGATCCAGTGTGTCCTGCCAGTGATAGATGATGATAGTTATTTGTTGAGAGGATCATCTGTCACCACTCACAAATATATCTGTATGGGGAAGAATTCTCTTTCTCTCTCCTTAATATTTCCTGTCCAGGTGTGACAATGAAGGATTCTGACTATCATAATGGAAGCCCAATGTGTGAAGAGCAACATAATCAATTTTTATACCTTTGTAATACAAATAATCCTAACCAAAGAATCTTGAAGTCTCTGTTATTTAGTGATTTTCTTTGGTTTTCATTTACACTATATACATTATTTGCATTTAAATATGATATGATTTCCAATGGGTTTCATTACTAGAAAGGCCTTTTTACATAGTTCTTATTTTTTAAGCTTGAGATGTCAAAAACTGTTCTGCTCTCTTTTTATCACCGTGAAATTTCACCTAAATGATACTTAGGCTAATTTGTAACATTTTAATTTAGATTGTCCTTTTTAGCATGATGTTGTAAACAAAAAAAAAACATTTTCCAATTTAATGATTTCACGTTCAAGGTTTGTCTGTGTAATGCGTTCATGTACAAGATTCATTACAAGAAGCCACAGGTAATTTTGCTGACGTAACTCAGGTTCCAAAATGTAGATTTAGAGTGTAGATTTAACTGTTATTATTTAAGTTATGGTTTTCTTGATATTTCTGCTTTTGAATACCAAAATACACCTTTTAAACCAAAGTGAGCAACAAAACAAATTATTTTACGTGTTGAAATGTTGCGACAGACTTTTTTGATACTCTCAAGATGATCAAAAATAGTAGATAATAAAATTGTTGAGAAAAATATTTTTGTGTTTGACTTTCTTTTCTTGAGTTTATCAACTTGCGTGTGTGTGTGTGTGTGTGTGTGTGTGTTTGTGAATGAAGGTTCCCTGTTTAGATGATTGAAAAGTTGAAGAGTGTAGGCCAGCTTACTGTTACTTAGCCTATACATACAAGGATAGCGGTATATTTGCAATAAGTTAAAGACCCCCTTAAGTTAAAATATTTTTAATTTTTTATATTTTTACCTTGTTAATGTGTTCATATGGTGTTTTCTTTATGCTAGAAGACATATCATGAGCGAAATAAGTACTCAACACGTTGGCTTAGCATTTCCACCTTGAAGCTGCAGTGTACCGATGACAGTCTCAGGAACAGAGATTTAGACTTCCATTTTCATACATAACAAACCTGAGGCAGGAAGGGATAATCTTAATAGAAAAAAAAATCTTAATATGTAGCTTTAATACAAAGAAATTAGTTTTTAGGAGTTAAACCATCACACAGAGGGGAAAGAATTTTAATATTAGCTTATATATATCAGCGAAGCAGCTTTATTGGTCTAGCTCAAATAAAAGAGCATGACAGCAGGGAGAAAAAGATATAAAGTACATACAATTACCCCCTTCATATTTCTGCTGTGAGATATGTTATATTTTATCTTTGTTGTGTCAGAGGTATCATAATGTCTAACATAATTAAATTTTACCACTTGACCTCCAAGATTCGACATATCTTATTGGTTAATATGTGACGTAATGTGACTTGATATGTATTATTTCATTTTACTTTACTACTTCAGTATCATGGCCAGTATTACTTCTTACGTTTCTATTCTAGTTTTATTTTAATTTACTTATTTTTATTTTTTAGTAATATATCATAATCATATTGCTTTTCTATTAGGAAATGCATTGAGTCTCATGTTATTGTAATTTTTTGAGCAATAACACAAGAATTAATAAAGTTCTATTTTATCTTATCTTTTTAATATCCATGGTACAGGTTCAGGTTCAAGAGAGAGTCTAAGCCCACCCAAGCACATAAACAATGTTTCATCCATACTTACCAATTCTCATTGAGAGTGAAAGTTGGGTTTTTTTAGCATATAAAAACATCTACAAAACCTTTAAGTTAAATCCTACTTGAATTTGAATCATTGAGCAGTAGAGACAAAAGTCCAGCAGGTGGCAGCAGTTGTTTGTTTACCAGGAGCTGCAGCTGTCAGTGGTCACAGAAGAAGAAGACGGAGCAGCAGAAAACGTAGAAGAAGAAGACGGGGCGGTCTTGTTTTTGTCACAGCTGCCACACGCAGCTCTTCTGCTGCGAAAATGCGCATCGAAAAGTGTTACTTCTGCTCGGGGCCAGTGTACCCCGGGCACGGAGTGATGTTCGTACGGAACGACTGTAAGGTAAGATGCTGTCTTTCTGCCTGAACAAATCTGTATATTTAACATAATCTCCTGTTTGACTGTCAGCGGAGGCCCGTTAGCTGGGTGGCTAATGCTAGCTTGCTAACATAACGTGCTGGCTTCACGTGGAACCGAGACAGAGCTGACAAACAATGAACGAATCAGCGGTAAATAGCCTTAACAGCGAGGAAGTAAGGCACAAAATGTTAAAGTCATTATTTACACACGTTAGATCCAGGATACTTGATTACTAAACTTAATAAGAAAGGAGTTGTTGAATTGTCCGGACATTTAATAAGCAGGACTCTGTTCAGGCTGATGGAGTAAGTGCGCCCTCTGACGCTACAATGTGCAAACAGGAGCTTGTAAACTGTCGACAAATATACATGAAAACACCTCCATAGTCTTTGCCCTGAAAATTATAATATTTACTTGACGCTTATGATAGTTGTTGAGAGTGTGCTCGTGTTATTATTAAATGTTTAGGTGCGATAACGACGCTGAAATTACCTTTTTATTCGGCAGTTGAGGGACAAATGAAAGGAAACGTAACTTGAAGCACTGACTCTCCGTTTTTTCCACATGTTCATGACGTAAGACCGTGTTGGATATTTTAGGTAAACCCTTAATGCTATTTGAAATTCACCTCCAAATTTGCGAAACCGTATTCCGCTTCTGAAAATGTGCACTTAACTTTCACTGCCTTCCCTCAAAATCACATTAGACCAGGTCCAGATCAAAAGCCACTATGCATTGGCAAGTCAAATCTGGATTAGGTTGTCCTACAGAGGAAAACGAGTCTTTAAAACACAGTCTCTGATATTTTAAACCTTTATTTTAAAAGTGAAAGTGCAAAAAAGAGAGTTTATATACAGTGGTTTCAGATCTGGACCAGGTCCAGTGTAGCCTACATGTGAAAAATACCTGCGAAATCTTTTTTTTTTTTTTGTATTTACATAAATAAGATAAAGGTTTCATGAAACCAGATTTGACCAGTCTGTGTACAGTGATTTTTGATCTGGACCTGGTCTAATCTGGTCTACATGCCAGAAAACAATAATTAGATTAGGTAGGACCCCATAACATGATAATGGAAGCCCAATGAGTCTGAATATTCCCTCGAAAGAAACATATTGGCCACAGTGGAGAAGAAGAACTCCCTTTAAACAAGAAGAGAATTTCAGCAGAACCAGGCTCAGGAACAGCAGCCATCTGTGTTGACCTGTTAGGGTGGGGAGACAAAAGGAAAGCAGAGACAAATGGACAACTATCAAGAGAACATAAACAGTGGACAGATTGATGTGAGGAGTAGCTACAGGTTAGATCTGTGCAGCCCCAGAGAGGTGCAGGAAGGGAGAGGACAGAGAAGACAAAGCACAAACTACTGTAGCAATACTCGAATAAAAGCAAGTCTATAAAAATGGTTTTGATATGTGATTTTAGAGAAATCACAGATTCTGCGAGTTGAAATGTTACTTTGTAGTTGTAAACTGCATGACGTCTTTTATTGTCCCTTTCAGAATTATTTAATTAGGCCATAAACTTTGTGTAACCTGCTTTGAAAATACTGAAATTGAAATGGCATGGCCATTAAAGAAAAGTTGAATCTGAAAACATAACAGCCCCATGGAGTTTTTTTTTAAACTGATGTTGAACTAGTTGTTTGAAAATCTGATACAGTGAGTACAATAACATAAGCACATAGCATGGAAACTTTTCAGACTCAGACTCAGACTTCTTTATTGTCATTCGACCCTTTACAGGATGAACGAAATGCAGATTCTCAGGCCTTGGTGTAGCTTATAAAAGATAAGATTAAAAATCGACTAATTATAATAATAAAAAAAAGATTAATAACGATTGATTTGATTGTGATACCTTTAAATCAAGTTATTAAGGACAAGTCAAACATGTGCTGAGTAACACATTTTCCAGTTGAACATACAGCGCCTGCTCTCTGGCTGACAAACGTAACATTGAAATTTCTTTACTGCAGTTTGTTGTTACTTATCAGACCACATAAACACCAAATGCTGATGTTTCTGTGATAAGCTAATGTCAACAGGCATGTGGCTTATATTATGTTTAATGAGAGAGCTTACATCTTTCAACACATGTAGTATCAAGTCTTTAATATAGGACATTTTTGATTTGTACTGCCTACAGTTTACCTGGTCGTAGCCCCATCCATTCTTATTGAGCTAAGTCTTACATTATTTGTTTTTTCCTCTCTCTCTTTTTTTTAATATAATGTAGACATTCAGATTCTGCAAGTCAAAATGCCACAAGAACTTCAAGAAGAAGCGAAACCCAAGAAAGACAAGATGGACCAAGGCATTCAGAAAGGCATCAGGAAAGGAGCTGACAGTGGTGAGTCTGTTATCTGTAGAACACTTTTTCAGAGTAATTGATTTGTTTACTGTTCCTTATCTAACAAACGCGTTGTCTTTCAGGATAACGCTTTGGAGTTTGAGAAACGCAGAAATATTCCTGTTAAATATAACAGACAACTGTGGGACAAGACAGGTAATGTATAAATATACTTCTTGGAAGTGTGGAAAAACGTGTTTATTTGTTTTCTGGGCTGCATTTTTATGTTTTGACTGTTAACTTTTACAGTGGAAGCAATGAGGAGGGTGGAGGAAATAAAACTGAAACGACAGGCAAGATTCATCATGAACAGGTAAGCAGTTTGTTTTCTTTAAGCATGAGTTGTCTTTTAAGTTCATGTTTTAATCTTACAGCTGATGCTTCATGTGTTATGGATTTTGAAAATAAAAAAATATGGCATTCACAGGATTTGGAAAATAGTGTTTCCCTTGCTTTAACTGGTTCTTGTCTCCACTGTATAGGTTAAAGAAGGGCAAACAGTTGGAGAAAGAAGAGGCCATCAACGAAGTGAAGAAGAATATTCATCTTATCAAAGCACCACATGCAGGTAAAGCAACATCAGACTTACTGTTTTGTCAAATTATATGTAAGAATCGTGTAATAATCTACAAATAATGTGATTTAGTGACACTGACCTTAATACAAACTTTCTACAGTTGAGTGTGACTTTAGGAGACATAAATGGATATTCCCTATGTACAGCATCTGTTTAGAATAAAGAAGAAAATACTGTTTGATACACTGAACAAACTACACCAGATTATTTTCATGCTTTTCCTCTCCCCCCTTTGGGGCCTTACCATAAATGGAAATGAATTTACAATTTAGCAGTGATAGGTATTTGTCAGTTACATGCTAATAAAAGAAGACAATCTAATTGGGCAAAGATGTCAGAAACTGTAATGCATGTCTTTAAGATTATCCTGTGTATTAAGCATGTTTTGTATTTTGTCTGTTTTACAGGAAAAGCCAAACAAATGGAAGACAAAATGGTGCAGAAGTTACAAGAAGATGTGGAAATGGGGGGTGAAGATATTTAGTCTTATGCCCAAGGGCTTCATCTTGTATCATAGAACTCAAGTCCAAGTTGGCTTCATATTAATTTTTGCTTCTGTTTGGAATTAAAATTTCCAAATGACAGACGATGGACACAGAGATGCATTCAGTTTTAAATGGCTGTAAAAGAACTGAACGCATTTACCTAACGGAGGCCTTCCTCCAAAGCAGCAGTGATTTAACTGCATGCTTCCCAGCTTCTTTTTTTGTTATTACTGTGTGGTAGTTGCGGCTGCATTTATCCTTTTGCAAAATATAATGTATTACAATAATGCAGAAAATGTTAAAAGGTAATAAAGAATCTTTTGGGAATTTCTGTTCTTCTCATCCTTTTTTTGTGACATTAATCCCACTATAAACATAGATAATGGAGACTGCCAAAACAAATAATGAATTGACAATTAAAGTCTAGCAAACCATAAGCCATTTTACTTTTATGTCATATGGGGAATTTTGCTGATAAAGCCCCTTAATTTCACTTGTTACATTAAGAAAGGTTTGGGGCTCTTTCCTTGGTGGAGCTGGAGCCACAGCACAGTCTGGTTCAAGGGAAAGTGTTTGCTGCTCTGCTGGTTCATTGAAGCCAAACCTGACAACAATCATGGACAGTGCTTGTAGAAGCAGGTGGAGTAGAAACAACAGTTTGGTGGTGGTTGTGGACAATCCTGGATGGTAGCGATGGCAGGAGCTTCATCAGTGGGATCATGGGTGGTGATGGAGCTGGAGCTGAGCACACAGATCTCACAAAAAGACATTACTGGCAAGTCACAATGTCTGCTGTCCTTTTTAGTTAGACATTTTCTTTCTTAGACTTCCGGTTTTAGTGTTTTCAGCGTTTGGGGCAACACAAACCAAAGCTGTTCTGCAATGTTCACCACTGACCAACAAGTTACGTCTGCACTTTTTAGCAGAACATCCTGATTTTGTATTTAGAACTTGGCAACCTTGAACCAGATACAAGTCCAGATCATGTTAAAGGCACTGGTGCCTGTTTTGGGGGGACCACATTAAGCAGGGGATTCCTCCTTAAGTAAAACACTTCATTTTCTGTGTTCTAGTGAATTTTTATGCACCAATTTGTGCCCTTTCTGCATCAATTCATGATGAAAGTGTTTTTATTTTTGTCAGGATCAGAAATACTTTATTGATCCCTGAGGGGTTACATTCGCTCCCATTAAAGGTCAGAATATAAACAGTACAAGACATATAGAGAAACAAAAATACAAAATATGAACTAAAAATAAAAACGTAAGTAGAAAAAATGTGACCTAAGATATAAACACAAGTAGAGCAGTATGGCATAGATGTACAAATGTGCTTTCCTAAAAAATAAGTGTCATAAACAATGTAATAAGTGGTGTGTTATTGCACAGACGTAATGAATATCGTGTTGTTGCACATAGATACATAATTATTGCAACAAGTTATTGCACATTGTTCAGTGTGAGTGAAGTTAAATGAATTGATAAATTAGTTGCAACTGTTGCAATTAAAGATAATGAGACCAGTCTACTGACTCAGAGTCTGACCCTCTGAGTGAGGAGTTGTACAGTTTGATGACCACAGGCAGGGAGGATTTCCTGTGGCGCTCTGTGGTGCATCTAGGTGGGATGAGGCTCTTACTGAATGTAAAGAAAAATGCTAAAGTTAAACCCAGGATGAAAATTCTAAATTTAATGGAATTGATGCAGTAATGTCAGATTTGAAATATTTATTCTCCTGTAGACCAACCTTTCTCATTTAATATTGTCAGGTGCTGAGTCAACACGTATAGGCATGTGGCATCTTTTCAAATCAATATAAAATTATTTCATTTTAATTAAATCCATAATGCTATTGTGGAATTACATTTTCAACTGTACATGATCATTTTACTAAAGTCCCCCCAAGGCCCCAAGGCTTTCAATAAATGATCTATAGCCCTGGTGTCTCTCCCATCTGTGTCTCTGGCATCGATTCACCGGCCTGTTGCTAGACAGGCTGCCTGACAGGCTGCTGCCATCGCCCGCCTGGTTGCTGCTAGTGCTACCGTTCATCTTCCAGAGGAGCTGGTTGTGTTGTGAGGCTACATCCACAGTTTAGCGAACAGAGCGGGGAATCAGCACAGCAATGTCCGAGGAAGTTGAAGGAACGAGGACTTCGGAAGAGCAGCAGGTAAATTGTAATGACGAACGGAAAATTTAACCAACATTAACGATAGTTAGCCACCGATGCTAGCACGTCGAATCTGTAAATGAGCAGACGGCTAGCACCGAGCTAGTTAGCTCGTAGCTAATCTTGACTAATGTCCACAACGATGCTACCGCTAAGTAATTAGCTAATTTGTTTCTAGCGTGTGTTGTTCAAGCTCAACTGTGCTGTTTTTGTAACCGATTACTGTAATCGCTTGCAAATAAGTGTACGACTTAACTAACATTGATGAATACTGAGCTATTCATGCTAAGTTACACGGCAAGATTAATGCTAGTTCAAACACCAGTTGGAGTTTCCCTCATGGCGGCGCCTGCATAATATGAAAAATAATCAGCAACCATTCTAGCTGCTGCTGCTAGAATATCTATTGTGACTTCTTTCCTTGTAACACGAGCATTTCTAAAGAAACCTAAGTTTTATACCCTTCAAGTTAGCTGAGTTTAGAATTTGTCATCCATACACTCTGTGCTCTTTTAACAGGAAATGGAGGACAAAGTAATCAGCCCAGAGAAAGCAGAGGAGGCCAAACTGAAGGCCAGGTATCCCAACCTTGGAGCCAAGCCAGGAGGCTCAGACCTTCTCAGGAAAAGACTTCAGAAGGGGGTGTGTTTCTGACCTAAACTTGGTTAGAGAATTAAAAATAACCAGTTTTAGGGTCTTACAGTATTCTCACTTTGTGGTTTCTTTGTGTGTCCAGCAAAAGTATTTTGACTCTGGTGACTACAACATGGCCAAGGCAAAAATGAAGAATAAGCAGTTGCCATCAGCCCCAACGGAGAAGACTGAGATCACAGGGGACCACATCCCAACACCTCAGGACCTGCCTCAAAGAAAGACTTCCATCGTGGCTAGCAAACTGGCTGGTTGATGGTTCTACGTTTACTGTTTTGCTACCATTCCAGCGCCCACTTCATTTCTACCTGCTGTTTACGTTTTGTTTATTTTTCTCCTTTGTATGTATTCTCTAAGAACAAGTTGTATACCAAGCCAAATACTTGAGAACAATTGGCGATTGTCAGGCACCTAATTGTCAATGAGAATAGTCCAGCAAAGTAGTAGCTGAAAATGTTTCTCAAGATCTTATAAAAAAAACTGAACACTTCTTGATTTCTGAACATATCACACTCGTAAATATGAATGGATGTTAATGTTTTCTTATTTTCATAGAACATTTTCACTTTTAAGGATTTATGCCTCCATACAAATTGTCTGACAGCTGCTGATGAACTTAGGTAAAGCTTCAGTGCAAATGAATCTTCTTCCTCCATGTTACTGATAATTGAGGCAAAAGTTGTAATTGTAAAAAAGTGTAATTTGCAGTCCTTTCCTTTGAAACTGTTCATGTGCTCATATGGAGGCATGTCTGTTTAAATAGTGAAAAGTGAAGTAATCCTACTTTTTTTCTAATCTTTAATCGTTTGTGTCCCTTCCTGTCTGTGTGATGCTATTTTATTCAGTGCTTTCAAAGTACTGAACACTAGATGATACACGCTTCGTAGCCAGTTGTGTTTAATTCACATCAGTAACATTGGTTTGCAATGACAGGCTGCTGATCTCCATTTCATCCTGACCTCTAAAATGGCCTTAAAAGTAACGAACTGTTGTTCCTCTTGAGCAATATTTGCTCCCTCAGTGAGAATCTTAGTTGTGAATCTTGCCTGAAATGTCTTTCACTGTCTGACTGGAATCACTTAGGATTTTATGGAAGAGAAACTCCCTTGACATGTCTGGAGTGTGGATGTGCATTTACTGTGCAGTCACACTGTGCCATTTGTTTTGTAAATAAAATAGTTTTGCATAATATCTATACACTGATTCAGCTGAATGTGTCCTTGCATTTAATTTTTACGTTCAAGTGTTACTAGATAACAAAACTGGAACATATGCAACAGCTAGAAAGACTGTTTTTGTTGATGTGTTTTTATAACATATTGGCTAATACTTACAGTTTTTTTATTTTATTTTATTGAGCATTTACAATTACAAGGCCAACAACTGAGGAAGTAGTCAGGGTAATCAGACCATAATGTCAAAAGGAAGTATATCTGAATAAAAATGAAGAAGAATTGCATTTTGAAAAGGAAAACCTCAAAATGTTCATCCTTAAAATTCAATAGCAGAATGTTTAACTAACCCACACTCATCTGACTGGTTTTAGAGGACAATGAGAATTTTAGTGCTAATCCTCAGTCAATCACAAAGATTTTGAATGGATTTCTTATGGATAATAATCCAGTAAAAAAAAAAAAAGAACTTTTTTTTTAACTTCTCCGATGTTGTAGGAGGTATTTGGTGCATAAGTGATGGGGTATGGGGGCTGCACAGTGGCTCGGTTGTTAGCACCCTCGCCTCACAGCTAGAAGGTCCCCGGTTCGCGTCCCGGTTAGGACGCCTGGGATCTTTCTGTGTGGAGTTTGCATGTTCTCCTTGTGCAGGGTGGATTTTCACCGGGTACTCTGGCTTCCTCCCACAGTCCAAAAACATGCTGAGGTTAATTGGTGATTCTAAACTGTCCGTAGGTGTGAATGTGAGTGTGCTTGGTTGTCTGTCTCTATGTGTGACCCCGTGATAGACTGGCGACCTGTTCAGGGTGTCCCCTTCTTTCGCCCGAGTCAGCTGGGATAGGCTCCAGCCCCCCCACGACCCTACAGAGGATTAGGCGGTGTATAGATAATGGATGGATGGATGGATGATGGGGTATGGCCCTAGCTGGGAGCAGACTGTGTATTTGTACTCACATTGTCTGAACAAATACACAGAACAACTATGGGTTCATTTGCAGGGCTGATTGCTTATGTAGCTCCATAAAAGTATATATCATGGATAACGGTCGCAAAGCAGTGATATTATTTTGAATAGCCATTTATTAAGAAAAAACAGTGGATACAATTGTATTACAACAATGTATTGAATTGTGTGTTAGTCCCAGTTCATGTTAATTTGCAATGATAGTCCCCAAAACTGTTATTTTCCTTGGAAAAGTGTCACTGTAACCTGATTCCTTCTCAAAATCACTCTCTCCGTTTTAGATGTTATCCGTCACATTATGCACCCTGTATAGAAGATGGTATTGTCAAATGGAAATACTAATATTTTTAAAGCAAATATTTAAAATGCAAATGAATCCTAACCCTATTTACACACTGAACTGAAGTGACACAATACTGTTTGATTTGCATATTATGCTCTCTACTGATCATACCAAGGATCAGTTAAATGTTTTATAAGATACAGATACAGTTTGCAATACTGTTACAGAAAGACTTTCAAGTACTGCACCAAGGATAATTCATTACCTTATTTAATTCTGTTCTAAACTCAGACTTTTAACAGAGAAAACACATTATAACTTAGTTATAATGATCATCAAAGACATATTTCTTATAGTTTTTTCCATATGTGAACATGTGAGAAGTACAGTGTCTCCATGGAATGTGTCGGGTGCACAAGCCATGTTGACCACCACTCTGGTACTGCAGCACAGACATAGTGAGCTTAAAATCTAATTTGATGAATGTTTTAAATATCTACATGTTGTAAACATTGTAATGATCACCAAATAAATATTGAAGGCATTTTACTTGCTTACATCTATACATATTCAGTCCAGTCAAGCAAAGTAATAAACTTGAAGCAACATTGTGAGTTCATGATCTGATGGCCAGCCCTGAATGATCATGTACTATCCAACAGCAATACAAGCCTGAACAGCATGACCTGCTAAGTATTTTGTCTTTTAAATACATTTAGAGACATTTTTTTAGGATAGCTATAAAGGATGTATGTAATTTTGCAACTGTGGGGCTAACAGGGTCAAAGTCGTGATGATGAAAAACAAGGGAATGACTATCATGACAATAATTTTAATAATAATTGCAATGTTAACCCTATTGTGACCACAGAGACATGTTTGTCCTTGTCATGTTTGAGTTTCTTTGAAAGATTTTGGCTATGTCAATGCACGTGGCAATAAAATTGGCAAATGAGTGCATTTTGGGGGGAATTTTGAAATTTCAGCTTTCAGCCATAATACACTAACAACACAGTGTGTACAAAAAAGGTACACTTGGAACCTTAAGTACAAAAATGTCCCACTGAAACCCATTAAAACTGCTATCTTTGACCCCCCTGCCATTACAGCATGAAATGATGCATCATGCACTGGTCAATGTGCGTTGTATGTTATTAGGATTTGATATTGTGGCCTTCGTTTCAAAATTATAATTTTTACTATTTTAAACCAGATTGTGTCACTTTTTTCCATATTTGGCCTATGGAGGAAATAGGCCTGAATATTTTGGTAGTCATGACCAGGGCACAGAATAATGATAATATATAATATTTTTAAGGCAAGAGTACATTTTTGTCCTCAAGTTCCTCTGGGTAACTTTTATATAAATTTAAATCTGAGGAATAATTCTGGGTAAAATAGTCCTTTATACATGATGATGAGACAATAATCAGACCTGACCTGTGATTCTCCCGTTTCTACTATCAGTAATGTTCAGGCTGTATAATAATGATTAGGAAGTCTCCTCGTGCTCAGGTGTGTTTTAGGTGACATGCGCGTGCTGGCCGCTGGGAGGCACGAGAGCACAACGTGTCGGGGCACGCGCAGCTGACTGACAACTGTTAGTCGTCCTGCTGACGGAGAGTCCAGGAGAGGAGCTCACCAAACTTCATGTTTTCTTCTCTGAGAGTCGGTAAAATGTTTCAATCTTCTCTCTGCGGGCGGAGAACTTTCCCGGAGCTTCACTGAACAAGTTGAAAGACATGGCAGCTTCTGAACTTTACTCCAAGGTAGGAAAACTGGATTAAATTAGCCGGTTGTTCAGTTTATTCAACGGTTTTCCTCCACCTAGCTAACGTTAGTTAGTTAACTTATGATTAGGCTGATTACCGGTCATTTCTGTCGAGAATAGTGATTTAACCCGTCAGTTTTAGATGTTTACCGAAACTTTTGAGACTTTAAAATCTTCGTTTATTACTTTTCTTTAAGTCTCCCACTTCAAACACTCCGTATCCATCCACATTACACGCATGACTGCTGTCTCCTGACTTCAAGTTAGCTTTCATGCTATCTTCCTGAGGTACATGTCACCGCTGTTTCACTCTAAGGGGCTGAGACACTGTGGTTGAATGACTCTGACCCGGTTTCCTCTCTGTCCATCAGTATGCCCGTGTATGGCTCCCAGATGCAGAAGAAGTGTGGAAATCAGCAGAGCTCGTCAAAGACTACACTCCTGGCGACCTGACGCTGTCTCTGCAGCTGGAGGATGGCACGGTGAGACTGTCAAATGTCACATAACGTACACACACACAGACACACACAGGAAGATGGAGGCACTGAGGTGGAAATGGGTGTGTGATGTTCTGTCAGAAAGCCATGCACACATTTCTCTGCAAGAACACTGGCAACAGAGCCTCAGAAATTTCCCTGTGCATGAAGGATTATTGAAGGCAGCTGTCTTGTTTGATAAATGCACATAAATTCTCAAGCAAGACAAACACCCTGACCCTCTTTGGCAATGCTGCACAAGTTTGAATAAAGGAAGTGTATGTACTGGTTTTAAAATAGGTGCACTAAGGGTTGAAAACAGTGTGGTTGAGAAGCTGTGTAGTCGAGTCAGGGCACGCACATCAGGTATGGAAATAAGGCCAGAGCATTATCATGAGTGAACATGAACAGGCCAAGTATGTTGGTTGCTTGTTAGCTTTAGCTTGAGGTACAACTGATCCTAATATGTATTGTGTTTAACTCTTTTCCACTTCTTGTTTTCTCAGTTTTTCCTAAACTTTAATCAAATTACTGTCTTCTAACTGTACTTCCTTTTTTACCTCTTTCCAGACAGTGGAACACAAAATAGACCCTCGAACCAACAACCTGCCACCGCTAAGAAACCCCAATATCCTGGTGGGGGAAAATGACCTTACAGCTCTCAGCTACCTCCATGAGCCAGCAGTGCTACACAACCTGAGAGTGCGCTTTATCGACTCCAAGCTGATTTACACATACTGTGGTAATGAGCTTCATCTCCTTTGACTCACACTATCACTGACTGTGTAGACTTTGGAGCCCTGTTCACTGTACAGTCTGATACAATCTACATTATGCTGATTATTGTGCTCCCAGCTGCTTTTAAAGGAACACAATGCTAAAATCTATTGCATGAATTTAGAATAAATAATGGACCCTATATTCACCATTCATTGCTCATTAATTTCAATCAGTGTTAAATAAC
The DNA here is from genome assembly GCA_900302755.1 of Chromis chromis. Taxonomy (NCBI): domain Eukaryota; kingdom Metazoa; phylum Chordata; class Actinopteri; family Pomacentridae; genus Chromis; species Chromis chromis. The sequence continues at coordinate 39,187 of OMNN01026489.1, forward strand.
AGAAGTTTATAATGTTTTTATAGAGTCTAATTAAAAAATTCTCCTTGTGGACTTCAGGAATTGTCCTGGTTGCCATCAATCCTTATGAGAGCCTTCCTATCTATGACACTGACATCATTAATGCCTACAGCGGGCAAAATATGGGGGACATGGATCCTCATATCTTTGCAGTCGCAGAGGAAGCATACAAACAGATGGCCAGGTTGTGACACCTCAAAATACATTTCATTTACATTTTAAAGCAAGTGAAATGTTAAAATGTGTCTGATAATTGGTCCGTATGCTATCACATTTTCATGCAGAGATGAAAGAAATCAGTCCATCATAGTGAGTGGTGAGTCTGGGGCTGGAAAAACTGTCTCTGCTAAGTACGCTATGCGTTACTTTGCCACAGTCAGCTGCTCCTCTGCTGAGTCCAACGTTGAGGAGCGAGTTCTTGCATCCAGTCCCATCATGGAGGTAACATTTAACACTGCAGGAAAATAAGATAACATTATTACATGCAAAGGTTACTAAGATGCCAGTATGTATATTTTATTTAGGCCATTGGAAATGCCAAGACAACAAGAAACGACAACAGCAGTCGCTTTGGGAAGTACATTGCAATTGGGTTTGACAAGAAGCATTGTATAATTGGGGCGGACATGAGAACCTACTTACTGGAAAAATCGAGAGTCGTGTATCAGGTAAATTTCATTTATATGGATTTTACATGCATGCCTTTAGGTGACTGCCTTCAGTGTCTGAATGTGGCTGTTCATATCTTCCTATCTCGTGCATTTTTTCTCACTGTAAATTGATTTTAAACACTCATGATCATGTACCATTTAACATCTGTATCATAGCAGTGCACTAGCAAACACCACAGACAACACACAGTTTAGCCTTCTTGGCCCTTTACTCAGAAAGATTGCAACATATTAGATTTTGTAAAGCAATTTTTGATTTTTCAGTTTAAGCCTGAATTTATCACTGTAAGTTCAGTAGATGCGGTCTTAATGAACGTGTTGCAGTATTTTTCCTGGTCACCATTTTACATCTGTTTGCACTACTTTTAGGCTCATGGAGAAAGGAACTATCATATATTCTACCAGCTGTGTGCCTCTTCACATTTACCAGAGTTCAAAGCCTTCAAGTTAGGTATGTGGGTCTCTAAAATATCAAGTTTCCTTTGAGGAAAAATTTACAAGTGATAAAAAAACAATCACAGTTGTAACAGTCAGTCCATGTTAATACAATATTTCTTGATTTGAAGGTTGTGCAGATGACTTCAACTGTACTAACCAGGGTCAGAGCCCAGTCATAAATGGAGTGGATGACGCCAAAGAGATGTGCAATACCAGGAGGGCTTTCTCACTGTTAGGTGAGTGTTAAAACCACAGACAGACAGTAATATCAAAACCACAGACAGATGGTGCCCTGCCACGCCACAAAAACTTCACAGGATGGCTTGAGGGTCATGACAAAGAGCCCAAGGTGTTGAGATAGCCTCCAAACTTCCCAGATCCCAATCCAATTGAGCGTTTGTGGGATGCAGCAGAACATCCCAATACCCCCAAATGTCCTGGTTTCATGACATGAGGGGTACATACACAACATTAGGCAGGTGGTTTTAATGTTGTGGCTAATTGGTTTTTATATGTTTTGTTTTTGGATTGCCTGACATGACTGATTGTAATTTGTTGTTGTTTTGTTTTCATTGTAGGAATTGGTGAAAGTGATCAAATGGAAATTTACCAAATTCTGTCAGCTATTCTGCATCTGAGCAATGTGGAGGTGAAAGATCAGTCAGCAGACAGATGCAGCATCTCGGTACTTTACACAAGTATTTTGTCTTATACAGCTGGTTTCTGTAATATTTTCTTATTTGTCTTATATAAAATCTTTGTTGTTCATGTATTTCCAGCCAGATAATGCCCACCTGATAGTTTTCTGTGAGCTGATGGGGGTGCCCTGTGAAGAAATGGCCCACTGGTTGTGTCACAGAAAACTGAAGACGACCACAGAAACCTATGTTAAGTCTGTTTCCAAAATGAATGCGGTCTATGGCCGAGATGCCCTAGCCAAGCACATTTATGCCAGACTCTTCAGCTGGATTGTGGGCAGGATAAACCATGCCTTAAAATCTGCAGTAAAACAACACTCATTCATTGGTGTGCTCGATATTTATGGGTAGGTTTTTATTTCTAGGTTTAAGGTTTTTCCATGCCTGTTCCACAGGCAGGTCGAAATGTTGTTTTAACTGAAACAAGTCTTTTTCTTTAGGTTTGAAACATTTGACGTCAACAGCTTTGAACAATTTTGCATCAATTATGCCAATGAGAAGCTTCAACAGCAGTTCAACCTGGTATGTGTCTTTTTCTGCTTGTCATGTTCAGTTTTAACTCAAAACGTGCTGTACTCATAACTCATTTCAGTCACTACTCCCCTCCAGCATGTCTTCAAACTGGAGCAGGAGGAGTACATGAAAGAGGAGATCCCTTGGACATTGATCGACTTCTATGACAACCAGCCGTGCATTAATCTCATTGAGGCCAAACTGGGCATTCTGGATCTTCTGGATGAAGAGTGCAAGGTAAAATGGAGTTTGTATTTTTTTCAGGGAAAGTCTGTCCAGCTACTTTCCGGAATGTGCACCAGACCAAGTTTGGAGGTTATGAGTAATGCCATGACTAACTGATGTGTCAGCTCTTCCTCTTTCCATAGATGCCCAAAGGCTCTGACGACACATGGGCACAGAAACTGTACAACACACTCCTGAAGCAGAATGCTCACTTTGATAAACCCAGGTTATCAAATAGAGCTTTCATCATCCACCACTTTGCTGACAAGGTGAAACGTGATTGTATGAGTCATGCTGAGGTAGCCTTGCATCCCAGTAGTTAGCATTGTTCAAAAAATAAGGTTTTTGGTGCAGCATGGAAAGGATAAAATCTTTATGTGTGAAGTTTTCATGCTGTTTGTATCCGATTGGGTTTTCTCCAGTTGTTCAGGTGGGTTTCCCTGGTCAAAATGTGTACAGCTTAGGTCAAATGGGAACTCAAAATTGCTCATAATTGCTTGCAAATGTGCTTGTATGTGTTCACCCTTTCACAGGCTGGTGACGAATCCAGGGTATAACTCATTATTTCACCAAATATTTGTTGGGATAGCCTCTAGCTCCCCCTAGCTTGAACAGAACAAGTAGTGTGGAAAATAGACAGATGATTCATATTTACTTTAATAGCATAAAGTGTGAAACTGTGATTACTTGTCTAGAAAGTCAGAAATCCATACTTTTGGCACAAATATGTGACTATTGTGTTTATTGAAACTGTACAAATCAGTCTATTTATAACCTTTGCTCTTTTAGTCAGAGAACACTGTGTGACCTGGTCCTTTGTGTCCTAGGTGGAGTACCAGTGTGAGGGCTTCCTGGAGAAAAATAAGGACACAGTCAATGAGGAGCAGATAAATGTGCTGAAAAATAGCAAGGTGAAATGAAGTGCTTTCTGTTGTGTATTATGTTCTCACTTCTAGTCATATCCCACTTAGTCTTTGTGGAAGTCAGAGTAAGAAATATATTCAGTGGAACTTAATGTTGGCACCTCCTCCACTGCTTAGAAGCCAAGAGTAAATCACTATTAAGTACTTTGTGTTGTAAGTTTGTGGGCACACACCCTTGAATTGTTCAGACACTACTATTGGAGGAAATACTTTACACCTACTTATGATTTTTAGACTCAAAACACTGCCACCTGCTGTTCATTGAGTGTTTTGTGGCTTAAATGTCTGAAAAATGATCTTTTCAGTTTGATTTGCTGCTGAAGCTGTTTGAGGATGATGAGAAGCCAACAAGTTCTCCTAACAAGCGTAGCGGCACCACTGGAAGGGCTGGACCATCTCAGAGGGATAATAAGAAGACTGTTGGACTGCAGGTGAGAGCATCACAAAGGCAACATGACATTTGGTAGTGTCTTAGTTGCAGTTCTCATTGTTATGAAAACCTCAGAGAAGATGCATTATTGTGGAGAAATTAAGGAAAAATGAATTTAATGGTTTTCTCAGCTGATCAGTGTTAAGTCTGTGTATTAAAAGCAAGGTTTTGCTGCTTTTAAGGGAGTCCATATCATTACAAAATTAACAGTTAAACTGAATGTGGACATTTAAAGTGAACATGTAAATATATTTTCTTGTCATTCATGCATTTTCATATTTACTTAGGTGGATTTATTGTCGTCTTTTTATTCAGTTCCGACAGTCTCTGCATTTGCTGATGGACACACTAAATGCTACAACTCCTCACTATGTACGCTGCATCAAACCAAATGACGATAAAGCTCCCTTCACGTGAGGAGGATTTTTACACATTTCCACTCTGTTTATTATCCTCAACAAACATAAAAGAGTTGAACAGTAATTTGTTTGTATATTATCTCACATATAGTTTGGACCCTGTGAGGGCCGTGCAGCAGCTTCGAGCATGTGGCATCCTGGAAACAATCCGGATCTCAGCAGCAGGCTTCCCATCTAGGTACCATATCAGCTGCAGCATTTGGTACAGAGCACAGGGCCATGTGCAGTTGTTCACACAGTGATTTGTCTATAATACATAAACCTATAGAAATGTCATATACAGCTTGTCCTATATTTATTATTAAATATGAATATTGCAGATGGACCTATCAGGAGTTCTTTAGTCGTTACCGAGTCCTCATGAAACAAAAGGATGCTCTTTCTGATAGAAAACAGACCTGCAAAAATCTCCTGGAAAAACTTATAAAGGTTAGTCTAGATTGTAATAAGCATGACAAAATAACTGTAACTTTCACAGACCAACTAAAATATACCATGTTACATACGACACTGTGTTTTGTATTTTGTTTGTAGGACCAGGAGAAGTACCAGTTCGGCAAAAACAAGATCTTCTTCAGGGCTGGTCAGGTGGCTTACTTGGAGAAGCTGCGCTCTGACAAACTACGCATGGCTTGTGTCCGTATCCAGAAGACTATCCGCTGCTGGCTGGCCCGCAAAAAGTATCTGAGAATGAGGGAATCTGCCATCACCATTCAGAAACATGTACGGGGTCACCAGGCACGCTGGTGAGTGGAGACTGTAAACAACTGCAAAATAAGTTTAGAAACACTAAAAATATCCTAAGCATATTTCATTTTTTTTTGTCAGTTATGTTGAGTTTCTGCGGAAAACCAGAGCAGCTATTGTCATTCAGCGCAATGTGCGAATGTGGTCGAGAAGAAGACACTACCAGCAGCAGCGTTCTGCAGCACTCACCATTCAGTGCTTCTGGAGGGCCTACATGGCCAGAAAGCAGTACTATAAGGTAATGTTACACTTGATTAAGATTTCACCTTATGATATCAAATAAGTTATATTTCCACACTAAGATCTCCTTTTACTGTGTGGTATTATACTTAAATCAAGCTCATACTAAAACAGTTCCACAGGGCCTTGATCTGTAGCTCACATGCTATATATTTTGAGGGTTTTCTTTTTTTAGTTTGAAAGTGTTTTAGAGGAACTTAATATGAAAGTACCAACTGGATTAAACCGATGCCACCAAAAAAACGGAGTTCGTGGCTCCTGAACATAAAGTTCAAATGGTGCCTTGCTCAAAGGAATCCCAGATGTTCCAGATTCTGGTATCAACATTTTTGAGGTAGTGAAGACTAATACATAGTATTGCAGACTATGAGATGTGTCGCCATTTTGAAATGAATGCTATTTGCTTCATCTGTAAGTGGTCATACATTCACATTCACTTCATCCCTCATCAACACCTTTTGGAAGTGATTACCATTTCTCACAATTCATTCATACCTGACATTATATACTTGTCTGTTTTTACAGTTGATGTTTGAGCAAAAGGCAGTGGTCATTCAGAAGTGGGTGAAAGGATGGCTGGTCAAGCGGCATTACAGACGCATCCTTGCAGCCGTCATCCTGTTACAGAGTTGTGTGCGTCGCATGAGGGCCAGGAAGGAATTAAAGAAGCTGAAAGTGGAGGCACGCTCTGTGGAGCACTTCAAGAAGCTCAATGTTGGCATGGAGAACAAGATTTTGCAGTTGCAGCACAAGATAATCGAGCAGGTGAGTATTGTGCAAGTATGGATGTCTAGTTTTGTCTGTGGTAGGTAGTTGTTTACTCTGGAATAAGGGGAAAAAAATGCTGTTTGAGAAACATTGGGTCATTGGGAGCTGTCATATCACATGCACAGCATGTGTGTGTGTTTTCCCCCTGCAGCATAAAGAAAACAGAGAGCTCAGTGAGAGGCTGAGCTCTGTGGAGAAGACCCAGAACATGGATAGAGATAGACAGAGCAGAGAGATACAAAACCTACGTAAATCAGAGCAGGAGGCCAGAGCCAAGGCAGGAACACTTCCCTCCCTGCTGGAGCAGCTCTCCTTCCTTCAGCACGAGCTGGAACAAACCCGCAGAGAGAAAGAAGACCTGGAGGAGCACACGAAGGTCTACAAGGAGCAGACACAACAGGTAGGTTTATTCCAGTTATTTTAATTTACCCAACTAAAGTGAATGCAAACTTGGCCAGAATTTTCGACTTACTTGCTAATTATCTGGAATGACAATAGGAATAATGACATAGCATTTGTGGACAAAGTACTTTGAATGACATTTGGCTTAAATCATATTTTACTCTACAACCCCCGGACTACTACAGTAGGACTACAGCAGTGCTTTGTACATTTTCTCCTGTCCAATCAGTGTTTTATTCAGTCTTGTGCTTACATTGTGTTTTTTGTAAATCAGATTTTTTTTGTATGTATTGCTATATTAATTTGTTATTTGTATTGTGTAGTAGTTTATACTGCTGACTTTAATGTTAGGAAAAAGGTTTACTTACCCAGAAGGTTCATGAAAGATTTGAGCAGTTTTAATGTTAACATTTAAGTCACTACCAGTCAGCTATGGCAGTATATGATTCATTCATGGACATTAATAGCATGTATTTGGCTGCCTTTGACAGATCAGAATGAAATGCAAAGTATGCCCTTTGAGCATTTTCTGGACTTAGGTTATTTTGCTGTGCATGTAATGAAAAACTATAATGACTAGGAATAATTGCTAAAAACAGGTATGTCCTCTCTCGCAATCAGGTGGTAGACGAGCTTAACATGAAGAACACATCGTTGAACAGCAACATAGATGAACTGAACAAGCAAATCATTGACCAAGCTCAACAGTTGACAGGTATGGAGCAATTCATCTCAGCCTTTACACTTCACCAGTAATGCCTACATTTAGAATACATAAATACATACAACTGAACTCTTTTGATTCAGAGATTAAAACCAATGTTGAGAACACAAAACAACTGGAGAAGGACTTAACCGAGGAACGTTCTCGCTACCAAAGTCTACTGAGTGAACACCTGCATCTGGAGGAGCGGCATCAGGGCCTGAAGGAGGAGATGGATCTCAACATTGTGAGTAATTTAGTGTGGCTTCACCTAATGCTATGGCAACACTGGTTGAATCGATAGATTTTAAAAACGTGGGAATTTCAAGATCCACTTGCAAACCAGAATCACTTTAATTAAGAAGTTTTTACATGGTCACAGGCTTACAGAACATACTGAAGCTAGTTACCAATAACAAGAAAAAGTTAAATGTTACCAGCATACCAGTGTTCAAAGTATCTATAATCTTAAGAGAATATTTCTCATGATGGGACAAGTTTAGATTTGACTACTTATTCCATCCATAACGTTTTCTTTTTCACTCCTGACTAGAGTTCAAGTAAATCTACTCACAAGAGGACAGACTCCAACTACAGCAGTAACTCATCTGAGTTTAGTCAGAGTTTAGGCTCTACTGATGGTGAAGACAGCTCTGCACAAACAGAGGTATGTATGAAATACTCACAGGCGGTGAGTTGACTTAAAGATGACTGTTAAACATATGTATTTCTCTATATTCAAAGAATAGCAACAGTGTTTTATTGGGATTTTTTTTAAGGATAACACATTGTCATGTCATGGTGGAAAATTGGGGACACTATAAAATCCAGGCTGTACATATTTGGATTACAAGGTTTGTTTTTGAATTGACATCATTACTTCACTGGTTGGTTTTGTAATGAG
>OMNN01026494.1:0-10010 GCA_900302755.1 Chromis chromis
GTCAGGCACCAGGACGTTGGCAGTGGATCCTTTTGGTACTCTGGCTTGAGGTCAAATCAACATCTCGGGCCATTGTCATGTTCCTCAAGATGTTCCTGATTGTTTGATGTTGTTGCCATGTGGTGGGGTGCATTTTCCTGCAGGGGTAGACCAGTGACATTTGGGATTGCCATTTGCATGAGGGAGTGTGCTTGTTCTGGGACAATGTTTATTTGGGTGTCTAAGTCTCATCAACACAGATGTTAAAATCCAAGGTTTTCCAGCAGAACACCACATAGTACCAATATGATCAATGTTATTCACTTCACCTCAGTGGTCATAATGTTGTGGCTGATCGGTGTATGTTGTAATTACGAAATATTTCAAACTGACCTCAAGTTGCAAAATACAGTGAAATTCCATTTAGTTTCAACTGATTATTCAGTCGAGCTCAGAAAGAGGATTTTGCCATCTCCCTCCAAAACAGATTTCAGGCACTGGCGGATCTGGAGGATGGCTCACTGGAGAAAAAATGGGAACGTGTCAGGAACACCTTCACAGAGACATCTAAAGAAAAACTGGGCTTCAGAAAAAAGGAGTTCAGGAGCTGGCTTTCAGAAGACACTATTTCCATGATAGAAGAGAGAAGAGAAATTAAACAGAGACTTGGACATGCAAGAACTAGAGCACAAAAGCAACAAATCCAACAAGATTACATCTTGAAGAACACAGAAGTAAAGAGGAGTGCAAGAAGGGACAAGAGGATATTGGTGGATGAGCTTGCCAAAAAAGCAGAAGAAGCAGCGGATAAGAACGACATGAGGACACTCTACAACATCACCCGACAGCTGTCAGGAAGGAAAACTAACACCAGCCGACCAGTAAGGGGGAGTGATGGAACGATACTCAGTAAAACGACAGACCAGCTAGACCGGTGGAAGGAGTATTTTAGCGGCCTTCTCAACGGTGCACCAGTCGCAAATTCACTAATCCTTGAAGAAGGGGAAGACCTAAACATAAATCTGGGCCCCATAAACAAAGAGGAAGTAATAAGGGCCATCAAGAAGATGAAGACTGGGAAAGCCCCAGGACCAGACAGCATTCCTCCAGAAGTTTTGAAAACAGATCCGAACACCACAGCAGACATCCTCATCGGCATCCTACAGGAAGCATGGGAGAAGGAAGATATACCGGAGGAATGGAGAACGGGCTACATTGTGAAGCTCCCAAAGAAAGGAGATCTCAGTGACTGCCAAAACTGGAGAGGGATACAGCTTCTCTCAATACCCAGCAAAATTTTCACCAGGGTGATTCTGGAGAGGATCAGAACTGCCGTTGATGCCACACTAAGAGAGGAGCAAGCAGGCTTCCGGACCGGGAGATCATGCACTGACCAGATTGCAACTCTACGCATTATCATTGAGCAATCGCTGGAGTGGCAGTCACCGCTATACGTCAACTTTGTCGACTATAAAAAGGCTTTTGACATGGTGGACCGGGCAACAATCTGGCAAATCCTAAGACACTACGGCATCCCCCAAAAGATCGTCCGTGTCATCCAGAGCCTCTACAGAGACACCAACTGCAGAGTCATCCACAACGCTGACCTGTCACCATCCTTTGAGGTTAACACTGGAGTCAGGCAAGGATGCCTGCTATCTCCTCTGATCTTTTCACTTGTGATTGACTGGGTGATGAAAACCAGCATGGACCAACCCAGAGGCATACAATGGACCCTCACGAGAAAGCTCGAAGATCTCGATTTTGCAGACGACATCGCCCTGCTGTCGCACTCTCAAGGACACATGCAAGAAAAAACAGAGAGACTGAGCAACGTCGCCAGGACTACAGGATTGGAGATCAATGTGGGGAAAACAAAGAGCCTGCGGGTCAACGCTACACAGGAAGCGCCCATCAACATTGACGGGCAGACCATAGAGGATGTTGACCACTTCACCTACCTGGGCAGCATTGTCAGCAAGACAGGAGGAACTGAGGAAGATGTAAAGGCTAGGATCAGCAAGGCGCGGCATGCCTTTGTTACCCTCAGACCAGTGTGGAGAAACGAAAACCTCAGTCTGCACACAAAGCTAAGGCTGTTCAACGCCAATGTCAAGTCTGTGTTATTGTATGGTTCAGAGACCTGGAGACGCACAAAGAGACTGGACAGCAAGCTGCAAGTTTTCATTAACACCTGTCTTCGCCAGATCCTACGCATCAGATGGCAGAAACGAATCTCAAATGAGGAACTCATGCGCCGGACGAAGCAAGACCAAATCACCAAAAGCATCGAGATGAGGAAGTGGGGTTGGGTTGGGCACACCCTGCATAGGGGACAGGACCACATCCCACGCCACGCCTTGGACTGGAACCCACAGGGGAAGCGGAAGAGGGGGCGACCAGTCACCACCTGGAGAAGAACGCTTCAGACAGAACTCAAGTTCACCAACATGACCTGGGGGAAGCCAAGAAAACAGCCCAAGACAGACTGAGATGGATATCTGCAGTGCGAGCCCTGTGTTCCGGACGGAACGAAGAGGACTAAGTAAGTAAAAAGTAACCCTAACCTTAACCTAACCTTAACCCTAATCCAGAAGTAATGCAATCATTAAGTGGTAAGATAATTAAGTGATTTTGCACAGGAGCGTACTCACTATGATGCCAGGCAAAACACAGTTAGAATATATAATATCAGAAAAGGTCAGGCACACATACAGGCTAAAAATGCTGATGGTTTCATTGGTTTATTCTAAATCTGACATTGAGTTAACAAGTGAACTGCCTTGTCCCATCTTTAACCCACACTTCTTACACTGACCTGCAATATATCTGTCCTCCGCCCCACAGTTTACACTCCTCTCATCCCAAGCTCAGCTGACTTAGCTGAGTGTGTGTCTGGTGTCAAGTCTGATTCTGTCTAGTTGATGTTGGCGAGTGTGTGTGGGGAGGGTGACGGGGGAGTTGGGTAGAATGATGATCAGAGCCGCCGGTGCCCTTTTCTTCTGATCACACATTACTGTGCAACAGACTTGTGTCAGAACAGCAGCAGCAGCGCAGAGATGTGCACAAAGGCCAGCGTCAATCAAGAGGGCTATTCATCTGTCTGGGGCCGTAACCCCCACACCTCATCTGTTCCGCCTACCTGTTTGTCTGACAGCTGGATGTACAGGCCGGCTGGAGCTGAGGAGCTGCCAACCACACTGCAGCTGAGATGAATGAAGAGTCTCACTCCACAAAGAGTTATACACATTTTCAAACCCTGACACTGTCTCATAGATAGGTACTGATATAAGAGAAGTATAACAAAAACTGGCATTTTCAAGATGTAGGAGCACAACTGTAATTTTTAGCAACTCTTGCTCAGTGTGTTACCCAGGAGGACAAGTCATTTCTTCCATCCTGCCCATGTTACGTTCTAGGTATGTTTCCGTGTCGGTCCACATATGGGGTTCTATTGGTTCAGGTCAGGTGAGTTGTCTGGCCAGTCAAGCACAGTAATATCATGGACAGCAAACCATTTCTTAGGATAGGATAGGATAGGATAGGATATAACTTTATTGATCCCCAATGGGGAAATTCGGGCGTTGTAGCAGCAGCAATACAGAAATCAAAAACAGTCAAAACCAAATAAAAAATAAAATTTAAAAATTTAAAAAAAGTAAAATAAATATGGTTGAAAAAAAAAAATAATTGAAACAGATATATACATAGGACTATACATAATGGGGCAAACACAATAGGACAAAGGAATGCAGTAAATGGCAGGTTAAAGTGACCAGTGATGGTTTAAAGTGACGTGTGTGTTCTGAGGCAGCAAGTTATGTAGACAGCAGTTTGACAGTTAAATATAATATAGTGCAAGAGATACAGTACTCAGTTATATGTGCAATATATAGTATAATAAATATAATATTATAAATAGATAGATATAGGTATGATATAACACAATTCTTAGTAGTTTTGTCTAAAGCTTGTCCGTAGATGGAAGTATGAAGTGCTTTAAAATTTCCTGGTAGATGCTGTGTTGACTTTGGACTTGATAAAACCCAATGGACCAACACCAGTAGATAAAATGACACCCTAAATCATCACAGACTGCAGAAACTTCACTCTGGACTTCAAACACTTTGGATTCTGTGTCCACTCCTGATGAAGCTCTCCCAAGTTCTTGAATCAACTTCTTTTTGATAATCTTTAAAAGACTGCAGTCATCCCTGTTGCTTGTGCACCTTTTCCTGCCACAGATTTTCCTTGCAGTCAACTTTCCATTGATATGCTTCAATACAGCACCCTGCCAACAGCCAGCCTTTTCAGAAATGACCTTCTGTGGCCCACCCTCCTTGTAGAGGGTGTCGATAATCGTCTTCTGGACAACTTTCAAGTCAGCAGTCTTTCCCATGATTGTGGTTGTGTGTACTGAACTAAACACTAAACACGGTATTTATATTGTTTGAATAGTAATTTATTCAAACTCGAAATTAAATATTCTAATATTTTCAGATTCTGGATGTCTGGATATTTGTGAGCTATAAGCCATAATCATATTTCACTTTATGTGTAATAAACATATAGTATATTTGAAATTTTACCTTTGGGAATTAAATTCTGAAAGAAATTTACTTTTTTAAATTTTTTGAGCTGCACTTGTATTTCTGCTGTACCTGGCAGCACACTGACCAAGCTGTTACCACAAATCCATCTGAGCATTTAGTGCCAGTGTGCTGCAATAATTAAAAAATATTCTAATTTCTAACATGTCATTTTAAGGTGGTGATGGAAAAAATGAGTTCTAATCAGTGATCTGTACATCCTGCTGTCAAGCGCTATGTGAGCTATATAAATAAAATTGAATTGAATTGAATCTTTGATTTCAAAACACAGTAATTTTAAAGTCTGGTTCACCAAAACTGCTTAAAAAACAAAAAAACACCCCAAAAAATGTAGTATATCTTTTATTTTTGAGTTCTACCTGTAGCATCCACGCTATCAGAGAGATGCTGATGAGATGACATTTCACTGCATTGTTATTTCCACTCATCTTGTAAGTGAGTGAGATAATTCCAGCAGGTGTGTTAATGTCTGCGCTCAGCATTGGGCTAAGCCTTCATTACTTTAACAGAAAATTAATGCACGGCGTTATTCACCTGCAGGCAAGGTCACAGTCAGAAAATATACTTTTGTGATAGTGTAGTGCCAGCAAGGTCTACTCGATGAATTGTGATGTGAAGGATGCTACAACTATAGATGTTTTCCCACAGGTGTCGCCCCAAAAGATTGAACAAAATCTACCCTGATGAACATCTACCTGCTTGTACATCAGTGCAAATATTTCATTTTACACCGAATTGCTGAATTATTGTGGCACTGAGGAACTGTCTTAGCAAAAATTTGCATCTCTGATAAAAATAGAAACATGCAACCGAAAAAAAAGACACTTTCAAATGAATAAAGGAAAAAATAAAAGTGGATCTCACTAAAACATCCCTTAAAAGGGACCCCGTTTTCCTAATTTGACTTGGCACTGCACATTAAAGAGCTAAAATGCATATTAGCGTTAATGCTGTTTAGTTTGTCTAGTTAAGTTTGAACATGACTTTAGATGCAGTGGCTCTGGAAGAGTCCATAGAACCAGATTTATACTTGGACTGCTTCTCTGCTGTAAATCTCTCAGAGCTCACATCGTTAATAAATTCCTCTAAACCAGCAACATGTTTAGATTGTTCAAGGAAATCATTAACACTGCAGTATTAAATACCATCAACTTCTCTAACAGGCTATGTACCACAGGCTTTTAAAGTTGCTGTAATAAACCTACTTCTCAAAAAGCCTACTCTAGATCCAGGTGTTCTAGCCAACTATAGGCCCATATCCAGCCTCCCTTTGATTTCTAAAATTCATGAAAAAGTTGTTGCAAGCCAATTATGTGATTATCTGCATAGAAACGGTTTGTCTGAAGAGTTTCATTCAGGATTTAGAATCCATCATAGTACAGAGACAGAACTGGTGAAGGTCACCAATGATCTTCTAATAGCCTCAGACAGTGGACTAGTTTCTATACTTGTTCTGCTGGATCTCAGTGCTGCATTCGATACAGTTGATCACAGCATCTTATTACAGAGACTGGAACATGTTATTGGGATTAAAGGAACCACATTAAACTGATTTAAATAATTTTTATCAGACAGATTCCAGTTTGTTCATGTTATTGACGATTCTTCCATCGACACTAGAGTTAGTTATGGAGTTCCACAGGGTTCTGTGTTAGGACCTATATTATTTACTTTGTACATGCTTCCCCTAGGAAAAATTATTAGGAACCACTGCATACATTTCCATTGTTACGCAAATGATACCCAGTTATATTTATCTATGAAGCCAAATGAAACCAATCAGTTGGTCAAAGTCCAGGCATGTCTGAAGGACATAAAGGTCTGGATGACCTGTAACTTCATTTCATTTAAATTCGGACACAACTGAGGTTACTGTATTTGGCTCGAAATACACTAACCAGATAGTTACTCTAGGTGGCACTGCCTTAGCCTCCAGTTCTACTGTAAAAAAAAACCTTGGAGTTATTTTTGATTAGGATATGTCGTTCAACTTACATATTGGTATGAATGGTTCGAAGACTCAGGTGCAGGACAACAAGACTCGACACAGGATTTCCAAAAGACCAAATATTTCAATAAACGCAGGAACTATTTATAACAAAGCAGGAACTGAACAACTCAGACCAGGACTAGGTAATACCGAGCTAGGAAAGAATATGAATATGAGAACAAACTAATCTTTCAGAACAGAAACCGAAACTCAGCTGAATTCCAAACTAGAGTAATAAAACTACTCGACGAATGCTGACTGAGTTTCAACTTGACAAACTAAATATGTTCATCAGTACATTCTAACTAACAAGCAGGCTGACAGACAAATCAGAATTATTTTCTAACTAGCGCTAATTCATAACTTAACTGGGGAAGAGCTGAGAGAGTGGATCGAGCAGGACTAGACAGGCGGAGATGGCGTAGCGGGCAGGCAGGTGCAAGCGAAGGTGAATGGAGAGGTGATCCGAAGAATGGTGAACAGGTGAGGTGAGGAGAATCCGATACTGTGGCGGAGCTGGCAGGGGGAGGTGGAGGAGGAATTCCGCAGGAGACTGTCTGGTTGCTGCAGAGGTTGGTGAGGAATGCACACAGTGGCAGACAGATTATTTGCAGGCATATGGAAGGTTGAGCTAGACGGAACAGAAGTCAGAAACTAACTGGGCTGTTCAACGGTCCGGCGGCGAATCAAGAGACAGAGAAGAGGGAAAGGAGAGAGAGAAGTCTGCCATTACCTGGCACCGGAGGCTGAGGGCGTAACACATATAAAACAAGTCTGTAGGACGACATTCTTTCACCTATGTAATATTGTAAAAATCAGGAATATCTTGTCTCAGAGTGATGCTGAGAAACTAGTCCATGCATTTGTAACTTCTAGGCTGGACTATTGTTATAATTAACTAATTCCTTATTATCAGGATGTCCCAATAACTCTCTTAAAAACCTCCAGCTGATACAAAATGCTGCAGCCAGAGTTCTGACAGGAACCAGTAACAGAGATAACATTTCTCCTGTATTAGCTTCTCTTCAATCCAGGATAGAATTTAAAATCCTGCTTCTAACATATAAAACTGTTAATGACCAAGCTCCATCGTATCTTAAAGACCTTATTGTACCATATCATCCTAACAGAGCCCTTCACTCTCAGACTGCAGGTTTACTTGTGGTTCACAGAGTTTCCAGAAGTAGAATGGGAGGCAGAGCCTTCAGTTATCAGCTCCTCTGTTGTGGAATCAGCTCCCAGTTTGGGTTCGGGAGGCAGACACCCTCTCAGGATCACCTGAGCTGTGTCTTAGTTATGCTGCTATAGGTTTAGACTGCTGGGAGATCCACATGATGCACTCTCCTCTACTCTCTCTATACTGTTATATATCACCATTAAATATCACTAACTCTGGGTTTCCCCTGAGGTCCTGTGTCCTGTGCTTGTTCTAACCGCGGATGTCTCTGGATCTGGAGCTACACGTCTCTGATCTGCAGCCACTGGCTCCCCACTCCCACCCCAACCGGTCGAGGCAGATGGCTGCCTTCCCTGAGCCTGGTTCTGTCAGAGTTTTTTTTTTTTACCCCCCTCCCTATCCTAGGGTTTTTTTTTTTTTTTTGGTTCCTTCCCACCGTTGCTGACTGCTTTCTCATAGGGAATCCAAAAGCAACTTTGGATTGTTGGGTTTTCTGTTTTCTGTTATTCCTTACTATGTTAAGCGCTGTGAGATGACATATGTTGTAAATATGCGCTATATGAATAAAATAGAATTGAATTGTGTTTGCAAGTATGCTAATGTCCACAATGGTCCGTGTGACAAAAAAAATCATGATTTCCCCAGGGTCATGAGAGCTGTGTGCAGCCCAGAGTTTGTGTCCTGCTGTCCGTGTGGTGACTACATGGCAACAACGTGGTGACTACACTACAACAGCAACAGTGCACATGCTTGGCAGTGGTGTGAAGAATATATAGATGCTACTTACTTCACAAGTATGGAAGGGTGTCCTCTAAGTGGACTCCCATCGACTAGGAAAGAGGTAAAATAACAACTACACGTCTGTAGTGTCCACAGCTGTCTGTGTTTGCATCCACGAGGGAGTATAATTAAAGCTTAATTCCATCCCAAGTGTTTGGCCTTGTTTCCCCCTCTGAGACAGTGGTTCCTCTTAGACACAACCAGACAGCCTTCTTTTTGACAGGACTTTTTGCTGATTAAGGTTAGCATTCTTTATTTAGTCAATTCTGTGTCTGTGATGAAGTTTCTTTTGTGTCTTTCAGGACACAAAACTCACTTTTGGTCTGCCTAAACGTGCTCCAGAAAAGCTCCTCTGTTTGACTTCTGACACTTTCACTTGGTTCTGATGCCAAGTTTCAATTTTACATTGCTATTTAGTGAGCAATGATTTCCTTAAAACCTGAGGTACAGCCATGTTTTTAACAGTCAAACAATGGCTGAATCCCCCTGAGTGTCATCTGAACGCTGCTTCAGTGGAGGCGTCCAACTCAATAAAACTGAGCTTCTGTACAAAGGAGTTACCATGGTCAATGACACTGAACTGCTTTCATTTGATTACTCACCTAGAAATGAATTTCTTTCTCATTTTACATGTCAGAACCTCTGTTTTTAAATGTTTCTAAATCTTGAAAACGTTTTGATTATTCCAAAGTGAAATAATATGAAAAAATTGATGATGTTGTCTTGTCTTGAGTTTTGGACCCCACTATATCTAAATGAGTTACTGGAGCTCCAAATCTCTTGTCACAGTACAGTAAGGTACAGTTGGAGTATTATCATCAGTTTACAGCACCGCCAGTGTCTAGGGAACATGGATTTTCCCCTGTCTTATATGAGCATACATTAGATGAATGTAGATGTTTCACATAGATAGTCTTACTTTGTTGCTAAACTCTATAACAACTGGTATACCTGTTTCACTGATATTTCCTTAGTTTCAGAACTGTCAGTGTTGGGTTCCTATGATCATCACTGCCATCACTCCTTAATCTTAAAGCCCTTATATGTATGATTTGAAAAATTCGTACTATAGCACCATCAAGTAGTAATATAAAGATAACACAGTAGCAGATAACAGCAACCCCGCCTGAGCCTTTGAAAGAGAAGCTGGGTTTAAAATGTTTGAAATAGGGAAGAGGAAAATTATAAAGTTAAATACATGAAGACAGATGGAAAATTTAGAAAAAGGAAAAACGTAAGGTGAAAAGAGACAATAACTGGTGAAGAAGAAGAGTGAGAGAGGTGAGTGAAGAAGAGAGAGAGGTTAAGACTGAGAGCAAGAGCAGGGCAGAGTGAGAGAAAGAAAGACATGGCACAAGGGTGAGTGTTAAAGTTTGGAGGCAGACGTAAAGAGATAGAAGCAGAAAGTTGGAAGGAAGGACAATAAGATATGTAGGGAGAAAGGGAAACAGTGAACGGGTGAGAGGGGGGGGGG
>OMNN01026499.1:0-10539 GCA_900302755.1 Chromis chromis
CAACAAAATAAAACAATAATATATATCAAAAAAATATAATATACTAAAATAAAATAGCTGCCGGCCAACACAGACAGTTATATACCTTTTTAGTTCCCAAGTTACAATTCAGTTAATGCCATTCCCAACAACAACAATGACAATGGTATGACAGTCAAACATAACTGATATATTTCATTATATTTCCTTAACATACTGGCTTTAATTATTCTTTTAAATGTGATGTTTGACTTGGATTCTTTGGTTTCTTTGTTCAGATTGTTCCCGAAACTGATTCCTTTTACAGAAACACAACATTCCATCAGTTTAGTCCTGAATCTTGTTCTTTTAAAGATCTCTGTTCCTTTTAAGTTATACTTGTGTTTTAAAGCGGAGATTTTTTTTAATTCTTTTTATGGAATCTAGTTACTGCTAACAGTTTATTTTGATAACATGTTTAATTGAGACATGAGAATTGATGAAATATCTTGGATTTGTGAATCATTTTGGGTTTTTTTCAGTTTCTGGCTTATTGATGGCGTAATTTTGGCATGTTTTGGGGTTCAGAGGGTTACGTAAGCTAAAGCGTCTATGCTAAGTTAACTTTTACAGAGGAGCAATGGGAACCATCGAACTGGAAACATCACAAACTGGTACGGGATGTGCAGCAGGTGATTAAAACTGACCAGAACAACATCTTTCATACCAATCTACTGAGGTGTCTGCACAGAGAAGTGTGCAAAAAAGAGTTGTATTACTTCATTATTCATTCAAGTTGTCTCTTTTCTGGTAGCATAAGGTATCACCGTCATCTTGATTTGCATAAAGACAATCAAACCCAATCTTGAACTGTGCCTAAAACATCATACCTGCTATTGAACATGTACAGGACTGTATGTGAGACTTACCTGCCGTACTGGGTGAGGGTTCCTGGGGGGAAATAGGCCGTATAGCAGCCCCCAGAATACTCCTCTTCACACCAGTTCTTCTCCTCATAGTGCACCGGCTGGAAGACACGAGTGAACACATGAATGATTTAAACTAGTGATTCTACTGTTTCTGGGTTAATCTGCATCCAGACTCACATAGAGCGCCTCGTCTGTGCCCAGAACTTTGGAGTAGATCTCACAGATCCTCTTCAACCTGAACACAGCAAGACAAGAGTTTGGGTTAAACCACCGACCTTGTGGCTTGTGAGGGCGAATTAATCTGGTGTTATGTGTTTTTTTTTTACCTCTCTTCTTTGGACAGGCTAGTCAGCTTTCTGCATTTGCGAGCGAGGATGAATCTGAGGGAAGGAGAAAGTTCTCGAAATGTTATCTTATGGTCTGTTGGTCTTGATTCTATTTGAGATAATATAGTTTTCTCCTAAGTGGCACTACTTTTAGAGAGGCCATCAACACCCCTTGAGCAGAAACCTTTCCAGAACAATGGAGGCAGCATATTATGAGATCTCAGCGTTCTTCATTACCTTTTGAATCCATAACATACACCGATCAGGCACAACATTATGACCACCTGCCTACTAATGGCTTGGCTCCAGTTACCTGTCTGAGCTGCTATTTTCTGTGTTTTTAGTTTTTATTAGTACATTTTATTACTGCTACTTTATTGCCTGTGAAGCACTTTGGGCAGCGTTGGCTGATGTAAATGTGCTATACAAATAAATTTGACCTAATATTGTGTTGGTCCCCCATGTTGGGCATGGACCAGAGGACCTCTCAGGGTGTCCTATGGGGGCAGGGCAGTGGATCCTTTGGGTACTCTGGCTTGTGCAGTGGGGCCTCTGTCAATCCAACTTGTTCCACTGCATCCTGTTGATGCTTGATCAGAATGGGCTCTAGGAAGTTTGGAGGTCAAATCAACATCTTGGGCCATTGTCATGTTCCTCAAGATGTTCCTGATTGGTTGATGTTGTTACCATGTGGTGGGGTGCATTTTCCTGTGGGGGTAGGCCAGTGACATTTGGGATTTCCATTTGCATGAGGGAATGTGTTTGTTCTGGGACAATGTTTATTTGGGTGTCTAAGTCTCATCAAGGTTTTCCAGCAGAACTCCACATAGTACCAATATGATCAATGTTATTCACTTCACCTGTCAGTGGTCATTATGTTGTGGCTGATCGGTGTACACAGCACCACTGGCCTGCTGTTGCAAATGTTGGCTGCCACATAATATTATGAAGGACTGTGTGGAGCTCAGTATTCACCCCATAATAGCCGGTACACTCCCATCAGGCTTGGTGTCATCCAGCGTCAGGCCGATGGGAGCGCCTTCCTCCTCGATCACCATACTGCCGCAGTAACCTGGCGACACGACAAAATCGTTAAACACCACATCTACGTCCTAGAGCTTCCCCTCCTCCCCGCTCTTCTCCCGCTTCATTCGTACCCTTTTTCCTCCAGAAGTTCTCTTTGTAGTAGACCATGCACTTGATGACGGAGCCCATGGGGACGCGGTGGATCAGCTGGTTCCTCAGGGGCGGCAGCTCGGGGTTGAAGTGCATCTTCAGGTTCAGACCGGGAGGGGTGGCCACGATCACGTACCTGGCCTGAGACGAACACATGCAGGACGGGAACAGTGTGAGCTCCATCACGTTGTAACCAGTAGATGGCAGCAAAGAACAACATTGCGGCTGCAGTTTGTGAGTCAGACTGTGTTGGTGGACGTTAACAATGTGTCACATCCAGACTACTTCATCCAGTGTACAGATACTGCAGGTGTTCCCACAGAAAACTGCTCCCTGTGACTGATATGTTATTATTTATGATATTATTAGATTCTTAACACTCATGCAGCCGTGCTTAGGTAGTGTTTTGGTTTCAAAGCTGGACTTTTAAATACAAATTAAGCCTATGAACTCCTCATGAATCTCGCTGTATTTTGCAGCATACAAAAAGTGTTTAAGCTGGTTTCAGGGTAGCGATGCATCAACCAGCAACCATGGTGTAGTATGGTGTAAGAAAAGCCCCTGATGCTGTACATGAAACTTAAAAAGGAAGGTTTACAGTCTAAATAAGATAGAAAGCATTAGGTACGCATTGAGGGTGTTTGTGTAATTATTCCCAAAGCCAAAATGGGGAGACTAAAGTTCTGCACTGCAGGTTTAACTGCTTTTCTACACAGTTTATTCCCATACTGGAGGTTAAATCCATGTCCGGTCATTGATTTAACCTTTAACAACTCATCAAAACTTGGCTGAAATTTGTTATAATGCAAGTGTGGAAACCAGGAAATGTGAAATTTAGAGTTAAAGTTTTGTAGAAAAGTCAGTATCAGATATTTTAATGGGGACAAATCATTTATTTAAGTGTCTTCTTCAACTGATGTGTGAAATCCGTCTCCGGTCAATGATTAAAATCCTAAAAACTCAGATTTAGAGTTAAAGTTTTGTAGAAGAGTCAGTATCAGACGTTTTAATGGGGACGAATCATTTATTTAAGTGTCTTCTTCAACTGATGTGTGAAATCTGTCTCCGGTCAATGAATAAAACCCTAAAAACTCATGTTTGTGTATTAAAGTTACATATTTAGAAGGTTTTGTTTTCATGAGAATAAACCCCTCCTGCCTTAAAATATCTTAGATGTAACCCTGCCTCTTTCTCCACCCATCCCTCCACCACTGGCTGCAGCTCCAGCACACCAGCTCACCTACGACTCTGCTTAAACACTGTGAAACTACTCCCAATGACAGGCTGTAATACTGGAGTAACTGAGTCATAAATGATAGATACTGATTCTGGAGAAGAAGAATACAGAAAGCTCCACTATGCAGGCTGTGAGGATAGAGTCTTTAGGTTTGTTATGTATTAAACTCTGTAAGTGTTTTTGTCGTCGGCACACGGTAGTTTAAAGATGCTCAGTTATGGTGTTGGCTTTTTATTGTGCTCATGAAATATTGCATAACTGACCACTTTGGGGCCAGAGCATCTAAAACTGAAACCATCTGACAGTAAAAATTCCTCAGTCTACAGCCATCAAATCAATAGAGTGGAGTAAAAGTGCAATATCCTCCTAAGAAAATGGAGTGTGGTGTACTTCAGAATAGTATTTAACAGTAAATCCATGTACTTTTCAACCATATTGGACTGTATCAATACTTACGGTGTAGGTCTGTTTGTCCAGCGTCTCCACCACCACCATGTCTCCGCTCTGGTCGATCCTATAAACCGGAGACTGCAGCTTCACTCGGTCGCCCAACTCCTTGGCCATGCCCTCGCTGATCTGACTGGAGCCTCCTGCAAACTTCCTCTCCTTTAATGTTCAAGAGGAGAACAGGAGTCAGTCAGCACCATCATGATAATAATAATAATAATGCATTGGTTTTATATAGCGCTTTTCTGTCTTTTGGACACTCAAAGACGCTTTACATTGCATTATTCATTCCCTCCATCCTCCATGGTGGTAAACTACGTATGTAGCCACAGCTGCCCTGGGGCAAACTGACGGAAGCCAGGCTGCCAATCTGCTCCGTCAGCCCCTCTGACCACCACCAACCACTCACTCTCACACTGCATTCACCCAGGCTTCCTGGTCTTCCCTCACGGTCTCCCATCCAGGTACTGACCAGGCCCTACCTCACTTAGCTTCCGAGATCTGACAGGATCGGGCATCCACAAGGCGGTTTGGCCTTAATGAAGGGCGAATGCAGCAACGCTACATGGATCTAGTCTGGCTTTTGGGTAGAGCTGATTCCATCCTGCTCTGAGTCTGGCTCAAGCTAATAAAACCATCATTTAGGAGCGATGCTGATAAAATCTGTTGATTTACGCTGGTGTTACATACCGGTTATCCTCAATCAACCCTCTTTCCTCCACTGCACATTTCTTAAACCGACAGAAGAATGTGTTTGGAAAAGCTCCGGCCGGCGACTGCTAAATGATGAAGTGGACGCTGAGGGGGTGGAAAGAGATTAAGTGCTGCCAAAGCTCTGATACACCAAATTAAATAGGCAGTGACCTTTTCCATATGGTTAGTGTCAACGTCTGTCGGTCCGCCCTCCTCGCAAACACATTGTGTTCATTCCACTGTGGCATTTGGACGAATTTGCCTGCCAGTCGCTGCGAAATTACGAGCTGAACCTAAATTGTTCCTGGCAGCGAAAGAGGTGAGCCTGAGCTTGTCTTGTTTGATTAAACACAGAGTTTATTTTCGCAGTTTTCTGTGGAAAAGCTGCTCCGAGAGCGACGGATACCAAATGTGCCTCCATATGCGGTGCAATATTTCTAACGTAGCTCCCTCTATGAAACAGAAAATCTGCTCAGACGGCTGTTTGTGTGTACATGAATGCACGCGTTAGCATGTTTCAAATGGGAGGTTTAGCAGGCAGGAAATGGCTGCAGTGTCATCTGTTTACCGACACACCATCCCAGGCCTCAGTGTCTATGGCAACGGGGCCACTCAGCTTTAGAAAGCACAGCAGCAGAATGCGCTCCCCCAGCACTCCAAGAAAACATCTTTTGTCAGGCTCATCATTATGCTGGGCCGATCAGCAGCAGATTAAGGTGACTGTTTTCGGTCTGACTGAGGAGGCTGTTGGATCTCTCGCTGATTCTCGGCCTCCCATTTTGCACGAGTCAACGCTTCTCTGCAGGATACAGCGAGCTTCTGTCCACCTCTTGGCTTTTACTCTGCCGCTCTGGCTGACGTCCCTCTGTGTACTTTATTGCAGAGAGATTTCCTGGAAAGCTCATGGTGATACTGGGAGGATCCTGTTTGTATCCCAAGTTTAACGGGAGTCAGACAAGATATATAAACTGTTATTTTTTCCTTTAGCTTGTTTAACAGAACATACTTTTTGGTTTAACCCTATGAGGCTATTTTCAGGCTAATTTTACTCCCTCTACTTTTGAGCTCTTATCTTGGTCTGTATAGGACAAGGGTGTCCAAACTTTTTCCCAACGGGCCACATACAGAAAAATATACGAAGGACTGGGCCACTTACTAAAAATGAGGTCTACTGCCTCACTTCTAATGCATAAATGTTAGTAAAATCAATCAAATGCAGGTAAATTACGTTTGAGTGAGCTTGCTATCATTTGCTTAACCTTCTCTTGCCGCTCGATGCCAGTGTAGGATGTGAAGGCCTGATGTTTCATAATGTCGTCTTGCATTGTACTCTTTCATCACTGCAACAGTTTCATTGCAAATCAAACAGGCACACTTCCCATTGGTTTCAATGAAGAAATGTTCATTTTTCCACCGAGTCTGAAATTTTCTGCATTCACTTGCGATCTTCTCTTGCGCCTCTTTGGTTCCGCCATTTCTGGTGACCTTCAGCAATGTTTTTCTTTGATTGCTTGCTTTGTGGAGATGCTACCTTGTTCAAGACAGATGCTCCACCTAGTTTTATAACTAAGAACCTAACTACAGTTAAGCACAAACATTATGTGCGGGTTATAATCTCCTATATTTTTAGTCTTTGATACGGGCCAATTAAAAATGGATGGCGGGCTGCATTTGGCCCTCGGGCCGTAGTTTGGACACCCCTGGTATAGGAGCTAGTCATACACAACATCTTGTTTTTCCTCTGAACAGTCTTTCATGTATCTCACCATAAAATGCTGGCAGTAGAGATATCTATTCATAACCATGTAGGGAAGAATGTGTAAAGACATATAAATATGTAAGTAGCACAATGCAAAAAGCTCCACTTCTGCACTTTCTTGTGATAAGATATTAGCACACCATTGCATAGATAAGTTAATATTATAACATATCTATGCAAGGATGGCTAATTCAAACAGGAGTAATGGCTTTGGAGATGTATGCAGGTTGTAACTGTGATTAAATTTCATGTAAATTCAAAGTTATTTTTCTCGCCAACACATCTACACTCAGACAAGTAACTGGTGTTGTTTGAAAGGTCATGTTGTGCAGTTTAATTTGATATCTGCTCCACCTCTCTGCAATAAAACAGCTATTCAACCGAGAAGACGTAAACAACAAGGTGAATCTGTTGCTAAGACAAGATAAGATTGAACTTAAACTAATCTCAAAGGACATTCAAACATGGATACCACAAGCAAAACACATTTGTTCAGACCTACCTGGCCTCCATTACTGGTGGAGAAGATCCTCATGGTTCCTCCGCACTGTTTCACGTACCAGAGGAACCACAGGGCCGAAACCTCGTGGGGTTCAGAGGTCACGTTCACGTTGACGAACAGGGTGGCGAAGCGACGAACGGTACTAGGAGAGGGATGGAAAAAGAAAGAAAAAACTCATCAAAAAGCACAATGAAGCAGTGATTGTGTTCTAAATATCACCTATAAGATGTTACACAAGTATGTGACTCAAGTATCGCATTCGAAGAAGTTCATGGAAATAGCAAAAAGAGAAAAAGACTAAACTTTCTAATTTTTACACTCACTTGAGGTGTTTTTCAGACAGAATGAAACATGAAAAATCAAATCTTTCCCAGTTTAAAACAATTCCTTAAGACTTCTGCGTATTTTTCGGTTGTCCCGTGGACCAAGTTTTGTTTGTTTCTTCTTTGAGATTTTGTTTCCAGCTTGTTCTACTCCGTTTATTACGGCCATGTAGCCTCTCGCACCACCTTCTGACAAAACTACGCAGCAAAGTCACTCCAAAGTAGGTCATGGAAACAAGCCCTACTTCACATTTTCTTATCTTAATTTTTTGTGACATCTCAAATTCAAATTCACTTGACATTTAAATGGAAACATGTCTATTGATTCCACTAGCCCAAACATAGGAACATGGACCAGACTGTCTGTGAAGATTCTCAGTCATCCAGGTCATGGTTATGTCAATGTCAGCTTTATTTATATAGCGCTTTAAAACAGCCAGTGACTTACTAAAGTACTTTCACAGAACAGGCAGAAACAATAAAAACTATAAAAACAATAAAACCATATAACATATAAAAACACAAAACAACAATATAGAGATCATAACAAATGAAAGACCCAATAAAAGAGACTACACTCTGCCAAAGGCCAAAGTGAACAGGGGCGTCTTAAGTAAAGTTTTAAAAGTGGAAAGGCTGTTCGCAGTCCGCACAGGTAAAGGCAACGCGTTCCCCAGAGTGGGAGCCACAACTGTGAAGGCTCCATCTCCTCTAGATCTTAGAAAGGATCGAGGAACTGGTGGCTCTCTGGGTGGTGTGCTGATTCACTCTATAGGCTTTACACCAAATTCATTTATGCATTCCTCTCTCACTTGTGTCTTCTATTGGCTTGTTCTATTCTTTACTATCAAGACTTCTACCATTCTGATGTCCAACTTGTTTTATTCTTACTTATTTAGTTTCAGCTCTTTGCTTTGTGTGTGTGTTTTGTTTGTTTGTTTATTTCTTCTTTTGCTGTTGTTTCTTTCAGATGTTGTGTTTGTTATTGGGAATAACACAACATCTAACATTCTAACACTCTCATAATAACACTGCCTGTCTATACCCTGCCCTGTTCGTCTTGTTTCGTCCTGACTATCCTTTGTCGTCACGCCCCAGTATAAATATCTGGAACTCCCAACCAGTCAGTTTAGAACTGATGAAGCCTCTTGGATGAAGGTGAAACGTCTTGGAAAAACTCAAGCAAGTCCAGATGCTATGATTGAAACTACGAGGAGCGACCAGATTGTTCATTTGGACATGAAGCTGAAATGTATACGCGGTCAGATTAATGGAAAGGAGTGAATGTCTCATAGGAGAAATTCAGAACCCCAATAAATCAGGGCAGTAGCATCATTCCCCAACATGGAAACATATTTTTTATGCGTCACCTGGTCCAGCAGATTTTCTCAAAGAGTTGCTGCATGCTCATCTTGTCCCACTCCTCAGCGTGGGGAGCTCTCCAGGGAGCTTCTCTGGGAATCTGAAATACAGGAGGAGCTTCAACAAGAGGCAAACATTTAGAGAGAATGAAAGCAAAACAGCAAACAGAGAGTCCTGGCTTTACCTCCTGGCCCATCTCATCCATCGTCCTGAAGAGGTTGTTGAAGTCCATCACGACGATGGGGTTCCACATGGGAGGGAAGGAGCCTTTGAATGGGTGAGACTTTCCCTGTTGAAAACACATCGGAAAGATTTTAATAAATAACTCGACACTTTTAATCAGTGGGAAACGGTCAATTCAGTCTGCTCAGTGCCAAACAGTTAGCTTCAGAGTTTGGCTGCCACAGAGGACTGTCAATACACTTTGCTGATTCTGGTCTTTTAACTTGGCAGATGTTGTGCTTGACATTACAGAAGTTTCTCCCTGAGTGCAGTTAGTTTACAGCTTGTTTTTAACAATTCCTTTCCCACGAAATACATCACATAATAATAATCTAACCTTTATTGATCCCCTTGAGGAAATTCCTTGTCTGCATTTGACCCATCCTATTCAAAGTTAACCTTAACTATACATATTAGGAGTCCGGGGAGCAGTCAGGGGTAAAGGGGCCCAACAGTGGCCGCTCAATCCAATTCTACAATTTCATTTAGCAGACGCTTTTATCCAAAGCGACGCACATAGGTAGGTAGGCGGGGCAGCATTAAGGACCTTGCCTAAGGGTCCTCACTTAGGGACATCCCGCAGCGCCAGTTCTGCTTACCAAAAGTGGCCCACTAGGTGGCTCGCAATCCAGCAGTAGATATCTAGAAACTGTACAACACCACATACAAAATCCTAAAGAGACAGAACACAACAGCACACCTTTTTGCAACATGGAAAATTAATCATAATTTTCCATGTTACAGACACAAACAATCTGTAACACGCACTTAAATGCAGATTTAAGTCTTCAGGTTAGCTTAGCCGTTAGCATAGCTTAGCCTAGCGTCCTACCTGCTCCCTGACCTGGATTTGAACCACCGATCTCCCATGCCAAGGTCTGGGGTGTTCAGTCACTGAGCTTTCCAGCTGACCTTCTGATCAGTAGGCCGGGAGCTCAACCTGGAGCGCCACCACTGCCCCCACATCAGGTCTTGTAGAGCTGCTAACTCTGAATCTGTTTTCATATCCTGCTGTGATCATGTTCCGAGCCGTCCCACCCTGCTGTATGATGAAGAAATGCTGATGAAATGCTGATGAAATTCTGCTCAAGACTCAAGCTTTTCCTGTCACAGCGAGGTGAAAACAATAAATATCGGGGTAAGGGTTACTAGCCGCATCCTTAAGGTGGAAAATATCAGTTTTTGTCCTCAAAATTCAGCTTTACTCAACCTCTAACTGACATCCAGCGTATGCTGAGTCACCATGACTTTGGACGGCGTTCAAAGAGTTGTGCAATATTTATAACTGATTCAAAGATTCAGAGTCATCAAGCTTGATAAGAGCCTCTATAATCTCCATGTGATGTCCGCCCGCCTGGAGTATTGCCCTATTTCTCAAGCACACACCCATGAAGTTACACCATCAATAAAAAGCGATTTTAATGAGAGAACAGCACCGTTACACTACTGAGAAACCATTTGCAAGTTTAGCTCGATAAGTTCATTTGTTTAAACCCCATTAAACTCTAGTTTCCCCTGAAAGAAACAAAGATTGGCTAAATATTCGAATGCCTTTGTGCAAGTGCTCTCAGCCTTTATTGCGCTGTAGCTGCAGGCCAAAAGTAC
>OMNN01026500.1:5960-23848 GCA_900302755.1 Chromis chromis
GTTAGCCTTTTAGACTTATGATGATACATTTTTACTACTGGTTAGCTTGTATTAGACGAGAATGTACATTATATCGAAAATCAGAAAATAGGGTGTGTGTCTTCCCTTGAGAGTTCTCCTCTGACACTTTCACTTATTACCAAAAATATATATATTTTTTTTTTCAAACTAATGCATAGCCCCCTGTAGGACCTTCATGTAAAGAAAAGTTTGTATATTTATATTCTTATTTAAAAAGCACAGACAAAACACAGACAATTATTCGGGTCTGTCATATTACATCAGGCAGAGATGGAATGAAAACTCCCTTTATCTAGTGGTTACAGGGAGAGTTATGGTGGGGAGGCTTCTTACCTTGTGGGGGTATCTGACTAAATATTCTCCTTATTGTAAAATAAGAAGTCTGACTCACCGGATGTAAGATGTGGGTATAAGCCTTCCACTGGCAGCTCATTTGAGGCGTCTTTCCTTACCGTTTTCTATGCTACAGGAAACAATAACAACAATCCCCAGGGCAGCAACCTACCACACTGAAAAACAAGTTTTCCTGCAGATTTATGTCATGTAGTCGGCCACATTAGCCATTTTAATGACAATGTGGTGCAGCCAGAACATTATGTTCTACAGAATGGATTGGCAAAGCAAGACTACATAAAAACAACCAAAGTGTCTCAGGATATGATCCCTTGACTCACACACTGACCTAGTTTCCAACTATATAGATTTGCTGAAATATGGCTTCTGATTATGGTGTGCCCTCCCCCCCTAACATTTTGCATCTAGACACCCTTATGTAGATTTTCTGGGGGCGCCCCTGCAGGGAGGTGGGTGTTAATCACACTGTTACCACAACAACGCAGCTGGAGTTGAAAGGAGCCTGCTGCCTACTTAAAGTCGATAAACTCGACAATAAACGGAGCTCTACATGTCTGTAGACCCGCTCCACATGTCTCCTCCCGGCTGCGTAAAGACGTGCGTCCTCCAGCTGCCTGCGCTCCGTCTGTGCGCTCAGACGGAATCCTCACATTGAGATGAGCAGCTTGTTGAGCCTATGGCACGTTGGCCAGTGGTCCAGAATATACTGTGCGCCGATTGGCCCAGACACCCTCGAATGATCTGCTCGGAGTTTGGACTGAATGAGACGGTGAACATATGAGGGGAGGCTGAGGATGGCTTTTAGGGATGTTTGCAGTTTGGAATGGATCAGAACGGAACGGGAGCTAATAAAGTGAGCCGGTGTGTTGAATGTGCCTGAAGCCCGGGGAGAGCAGGAGTGAACATTGGATGATGTAAGTCAGAAATATTTCATCTTCATGTTTGTGGCCTGTAGGCTGGACAGACAGCCTGCCACCCGTTATCTGCCATTACTGCTCAATTCATTCTCAGGCGGGATTTTTTCCTCATGCTCTGATCTGTGCTGTTTAATAATGACTGATATGATGATCTGCGACAGCCTGTTTCTGCGCAGCTGCCAAATAAATAGTCCAAAACGCACTACACGATAAATATCGATAGTTTCCTCACTAATAATGTGATTACTTGACATTTAGATTCAGTGTCAGCAGGTTAAACACCGCCCTGCTCCACCATACCTCCAATAGCAGGTTGTCGAATTTCATCATCAATTATTAGTGGAGATGTTGTTCTCTGTCTTACTTCACTTGTGTTACAATCAGTTGGGTGGTTAAACTAAAAAGAGCAACAAGGTAAAAAAAAAAAAAAAAAAAAAAACCCTGCTCCTCTGCTTTCTCTGCTCAGACTGTCTGAACACGGTTTTCTTACATCCAGGTGTGAGAACTTTGTGTCTGACTGCCCCCTTTAGTGTTCAGGTGGCTCCAGGCCAGACACAGCAGTGAGGATGGGAGGTGGAGGCCAGCTAACCGAGCCAGGAGAGCCAGCCAGCGGCAGAGATGGAGGAGTTTACACCTGGGAGGAGGTTCAGCGCCACAGCAGCAGGAACGACCAGTGGCTGGTCATTGATCGGAAGGTTTACAACATCACCCAGTGGGCCAAAAGACATCCCGGAGGGTTCCGGGTCATCAGCCACTACGCTGGAGAGGATGCCACGGTAAATATGTGGCACCTTTGTATCTAATTTAAACTGAAAATCAACTAATGTACAATGTTTAAATTTCACACAATATCAAGTTGACGCAATTACTAACATCATTATGTAACTCACCCATCAAAATAATGTTTGTAACTTAAAAGATTTATCTACATCTATAAATTAGTTTTGTTTTTTTTCTTGTAATCTTGCATTTTGTTGAATGGTGTGAATTATTCTCTTAAATCACCTTATAGTGTTGATAATGATAGTGGAAAACAGGATGAGCTGATTTTTCCAACACATCCTTAGAGATGAAACATCTCAAAGGATGTTTCATCTCAAAGGATGTAGCATATTACTACTGTATTAGTAGCATAATACAGGTGCACTGTAGCACTAATAACATTTACGTTATGTGTAGCAGAACTTCATCTCATGGCCCCTTGCATTTATCTTTGTAGCCATTTATAGGGATAACAGCCCCTATATTTAAAACCACTGAACTAAACTAGCTTACTGTATCTCGACCAGCGGCTAAATTTAAATGCTGCTTTTAGGCAGATGCATCAACAATGTAATAATACCAAAACACTCACAAACACTTTTGATGTTTTAAATACATTTTTTGACTGGGTTTTTAGATTTTTGTGTTTATTGGTAGGACATTTCACAAACTTTATCTATCACTACACAACTTTTCATTCCTCTGTGGCTATGATAACTGTGGCTGGAGGCATTATGTTTCCCAGTTGTCTGTTCATCCCTCTCTTTTTTGTGAACACGATTCATGAGGATCGCTTTGAGGGAATTTCTTCAAATTTGACCCAAGCTGTCACTTGATGACGATGTTGAAATGATAAAACTTTGTTGATCAAGGGTTACTGTGACCTCATAAACCATGATTCTGACCATAAGTCAAGAATTCATTCACTAAATATAATTCAGTATCTATAGGGATAAAATGATGACGTGATGGCATTTTTTATCCAAAGGTCAAAGGTCAACTTCACTGGCACATCATAATGTTCTGCAAAAACACTTCTGACCATTAGTCAACACCATGACTCAGAAACAGAAGGGAAGATTGTGACAAATATTAACATTTGTTCAGATAGTAACTTCAGACCCTAACCTTGGATGTCCACCTTGAAAGTGTGGTGATTGTGATGATCTTCAGTGCTGCTTGGTTAAATGTGTGTGTGAAACATCCTTATTGGCCAAATATGTGAACACATGGAAAGAATTTGACTTTGCTGTTTGTTTTTCTCAATGAACTGACACTCTTCACTACATACACCGATTAGCCACAACATTATGACCACTGACAGGTGAAGTGAATAACATTGATCATATTGGTACTATGTGGTGTTCTGCTGGAAAACCTTGGATTTTAACATCCGTGTTGATGAGACTTAGACACCCGGATAAACATTGTCCCAGAACAAGCACACTCCATCATGCAAATGGAAATCCCAAATGTCACTTGCCTACCCCTGCAGGAAAATGCACCCCACCACATGGCAAAAACATCAAACAATCAGGAACATGACAATGGCCCAAGATGTTGATTTTATTTTATTTTTCGCCTTTTTATTGGATAGGACAGTGGATAGAGTCAGAAACAGGAGAGAGTGGGGAAGGACTTGCGGTAAACGCCCAAGGTTGGAATCGAACCCGGGACAGCCGCTACGCCTCTGCACTTGGGTCACACGACATAACCATTAGGCTATCGGGGCAACCCCCAAGATGCTGATTTGACCTCCAGACTTCCTAGACTCCATTCTGATCAAGCATCAACAGGATGCAGTGGAACAAGTTTGATTGACAGAGGCTCCACTGCACAACCCTGAGTACCCAAAGGATCCACTACCAACATCCTGGTGCCAGACCCCATAGGACACCCTGAGAGGTCCTCTTGTCCATGCCCAATGGTTTAGAGCATTTTTGACCACATAAAGGGGACCAACACAATATTAGGCAGGTGGTCATAATGTTATGCCTGATCGGTGTATATACAAATATGTTATATATCTGGACAGACATGGATGTAAATTGCAACTTTACAGATTGGTGGAGTCACACATCCTCATGGTGGTAATTCTAGTTAAATGCTGCATCATTTCAAGGATTCTTCATTTTTGTTTTCCAGGAGGCGTTCACTGCTTTTCATCCTGAGCTGAAGTTTGTGCAAAAGTTTCTGAAGCCTCTGCTGATCGGAGAGTTGGCAGTTACAGAACCCAACCAGGACCGAAACAAAAATGTAAGACGCATCTGCAGTTCTTTAAATTAGAGTCCTTCATTTACGAAACAGCTTCAGTCTGACAACATAGAACAGGGAATCATGTCCAGAAACACCTGAGGAACAGGAGTAGGTCGGACTATTCACAGATCTGCTTTGTTATTCATGAGTCTTACAGTGTTCAGGAGATTATGGACACTCACGTTTCATTAGCTGTTAAATAACCCAAACTGTCTTAATGCCTTGTTTTCCTGTAACAAAAAACTAAAACTGCATCTTTTCCTGCACTAACAGAAACATTTTTCTTGTGTCACATCAGTGCACCGTATTTTCATCTTTAAAGGAGGGTGTCTGTTTCTTCTTCTTTGCTCCCAGGCAGCAATAATACAGGACTTCAACACTTTACGGGCGCAGATGGAGAAGAAGGGTTTGTTTCGAGCGGAGCCTTTGTTCTTCTGCCTCCACCTGGGTCACATCCTGCTGCTTGAGGCCCTCGCGTGGCTCATCATCTGGCTCTGGGGGACGAGCTGGGTTCTGACGTTTCTGTGCTCGATGATGCTGGCAACTGCTCAGGTGACTCCAATCTCATTGTCTTTCAGTCTAATTATTATTAATAACCTGACCAACTTCAACAGAAAACTAATCTCTAAATACTTGTTTCTTTTCTTCTCTAGTCGCAGGCCGGATGGCTGCAGCATGACTTTGGCCACCTGTCTGTCTTCAAGAAGTCCAGCTGGAACCACGTACTGCAGAAGTTTATCATCGGTCATTTGAAGGTAACTGTTTTTGACTCTACATGTTTTTTCTCTGAATTTTGCACATATATTAAAAGATTGCTTCCTCAGGGAGCTTCTGCCAACTGGTGGAATCACAGACATTTCCAGCATCACGCTAAACCCAACATCTTCAGTAAAGACCCTGACGTCAACATGCTGCACGTCTTCGTACTCGGAGCAACTCAGCCAGTGGAGGCAAGTAGCACAGAGCAGATGATTCTAATTCCTTTAAACATTTGTACAGTCCAGCCACTCATCCAAGTCTGTGTTGCTTTTCTGTTACAGTACGGCATAAAGAAGATCAAATACCTGCCCTATCATCGCCAGCATCAGTACTTCTTTCTTGGTATGTTTCTTCAGAGTCATTAAAAGAATAAAAACTGAAAACCTCTCAGGAATAATTCTTTTTTTGTCTTTTAGTGGGACCACCGCTGCTCATTCCGGTTTACTTCCACATTCAGATAATGCACACCATGATTTCCCGCCGCGACTGGGTGGTAAGATTCCAGCCTCTGTCTGTTATAGTACAGTTTACATAAAGATTTTCTATTTTATGTCAGGAGGGATTTAGGTTAATATATCCAATAACTTTTCAGCGCCGAAGAAAAACCTTACATAAGTCAAAATAAGAGATGAGTTTTAGTGTGTTTTTTTTTTTTATGAACAAAGAAATTATATAATCATATTAACCTTCCTGTCTTGTTTAGGATCTGGCCTGGTCCATGTCGTACTACCTTCGCTATTTCTCCTGTTATGTTCCCCTGTATGGTCTGTTTGGCTCATTGGTGCTCATTAGCTTCGTCAGGTAAATGATCTGAAAGAACACAAAGACATTTAGTCGCACTTTTTAATAAAACAAAGTTTATATATTGTCGTTAATGGATCTCACTTGAATGTTTTTCAGAACATGGCAAGCCACACGTTTGCCTTAATATTAGTTTTATTACTGATTGGTAAACATCAGCAAATGATTTTATTACCAGGTAATAAAGCCTTATTAGGAAGTGATTGCATTTTTATTCCCCTTGGTCACATGGTGTTATACGCTACTCAGTGAATGACTTTGTACTGTTACAGGTTTTTGGAGAGTCACTGGTTTGTGTGGGTGACTCAGATGAATCACCTGCCGATGGACATTGATCACGAGAAGCACCAGGACTGGCTGACCATGCAGGTACCTGGTTTGTTATATAACTCTGACTGCTGTGAAATCCACATTCACCTGCAGGTGCTGCTGATGGGCAGATATGTGCAACAGTTTATCACACAGGACCATCAGGGAGGCGCCTCATTTGTCCTCGATCACAAATATTGGGTGGATTAGGTTTTTCTGTTTACTGTACTGTGTTCTATTTTTTATTTGATTAATGATAACCATTCAGTGCTGTATTAAGTGGGGCAGCTGTGGCTCAGGTGGTAGAGCAGGTTGTCCAATGATTGTAAGGTTGGCGGTTCGATCCCCCGCCCCTCCAAATGCCTTAATGTCCTTGGGCAAGACACTGAACCCCAAATTGCCCCAGATGTACGTTGCTCTGCTAAATGAAATTGTAATTGTAAGTGAGGGACAGGCTCCAGCTGCCTCCACCTTCCTAAGGATAAGCAGTTATAGCTAAATGATGGATGTATTACCTCATCTTTTGTCTCATTCTACAGTTACAGGCCACCTGTAATATTGAACAGTCTCTCTTCAACGACTGGTTCAGTGGACACCTCAACTTTCAGATCGAACACCAGTAAGTCAAAAGATGACTGAACCCTTGTAGAAAACCAAGCACACTGGTCCTGCAGTGTCACGCCAGCATGTCTCGAGTATTTGGATAACTGGATTATAAATTGCATTGTATTAAGGCTTAAATGTTTCTTAACACGCCTATATCAGTGTAATGTTTGTTATGAAGTCACCTATAGCAGTCCTGAAACTGTGTCCTTACAGACGATGTACTGAGCATTGTTAGAGGAAAATACTTACAGTCATGATACCAATAAACATCAGGAAAAGTTTAGAAAATCTCTAGTGGAAAAATAGAGAAAGCTGTATATTGGTTTGCACTGAGAGTAAGAAATCTGTTGTAGTTTGTATTTGCTATACTTCTTATAAATTTTTTTTTTTAAAGGAGCAACAAGAAAAAAAAATGTGGCAACTGTAAGTGTAAACCGATAGAAATCTGGTTTGACACAGCAGAGTGTGCTGGTTTAAATGTTCCAGTGTTGCCTCTGTTAAACTGTACCAAAAGCATAAATGCTGCGACATGTTGGCTACTCTTATGTCTGATAAACCCTTCCTGTTTTGTTTTCCTCGTAAGTTTGTTTCCTACGATGCCACGCCACAACTACCACCTGGTGGCTCCGCTGGTCCGCGCACTCTGTGACAAACATGGAGTTCCTTACCAGATGAAAACTATGTGGCAGGGCCTTACTGATGTGGTTGGGTAAGTGCAATTGTAACTTATTATTAATAGGGTGATCACCAAAGCAAAAAAAAAAAAACAGTTAGTATGACAAGGCTGCAGGAGTGAATGCACTGATTCAGTAAACACAGAAGGTTGTGACTGTTTGTGTAAATAAATAGAATATAAATTCTTGTCAGACTCTAAGTCTCATTTCCTTACCGATAACAGTGACGGACTGTTTGCCTCATAAACAGGCCATAATTTGCTGATGATTTGTTTGTTTCCCTTACTTTCATTTTCAGGTCACTGAAAAACTCAGGGGACCTCTGGCTCGATGCATATCTCCATAAATGACAAGCTGTATTGTCTTCACTGTACTTTAAAGGTGGGATGATTCTCTCCTATTTTGCATCAAAAACTGATTGTATCCGTGTGATTTTTAAAATCCAGTCGATAGTGTGGGAATGATATTTTCTTATTGTTGGTATTATAGTTAAGTCTTGGTTTCATTTTCAGATTTTTAGTACTCACAGGATTTTCCTAAACTGCCTGAGAGTATCTTGATAAACAGTTGTGTGGTGTCATGAATACAATTGTGATAACTGATTGTAGAGTTTTTCTCTATCTTGTGATACAGTTTGCACAATAAAATATGGCAATTTTGCTGGCAAATGACAAACCCCAATGTAACCGAGGGTTAAAATGTTTCTTTAATTTTCTTCTGTCAAGCTTCTTCTTCAACTGAAACTCTTGTTCTGCTCTTTCGGTATACAATAAAGAAACTGTGTTGACCAATTCTGCACATCTGGTGCCATTAATTCAGTGATAAACACAAGAATTGTGCACAAAAAAGACGTGTTATAAAATATTTAACAGGTTTATTTTTTTTTAATTGTGATCTTTTTCAACATTGCGTCCCGAAATATTTACAACCCCTTTTATGTTTTCTCTAAATCTTCATTTAATTTTTCACACCAGAACAACGCATCTCCTGTTTCTCATTCTTCCTGTCTGTGCAGCTCACTGCAAAGTACCATGCTGCTACAAAACACATTAATGACAGCAACTCACAGTTACTGACAATGACTTCATGCAGAATTATTCCTTTGCTAAGCTTGCCAGAATGTCAGAAATGTGATTATAAACTGCAAGAGTGTGTATATTAATACTTAATGCTGGTTGGCATTTACCAACCAAGATGAGACTACATATGATACCTGCTAGAGCGTAACAGAGCGTGGTTTATTATTTATGTTTCCTGTAAACAGCGATATGAAAATAATTGGCTATATATCAGAAAACATTCTGGCACTGATTTAGAAATGCAACAGCTAAGATCTACGTATTTACCAAGTAATTTAGTAAACAGCTGCAATATTAACAACAAGCATGAACATCGACCGCACTGGTCGTACATAATCTGTACGTTACATGCATGTCATGCACACACATCAAACTGTACATAGACTCACATGTTCCTCTCCTCAGCAGAAATCTCTTGAACGACAACATTTAATGAGACATCGAAAACAAAAGCAACATAATTAGTTAAGAAAACACTTGAGTACATACGCGTTGCATGATACAAAATAAATATACAATTAAAAACTTGTACAATATTCAATATTTCCTACTGCGGGATGATTAACAGTAGATTGATTACAGAGGCTGCTGAGAGGAAAACATCTGGATGGGTCGTGATGGTGAACAGGTTCAGTCATTGCTGGCGGAGTCGATCCTCTCCTGCCTCCGCTTCATGATCTCCCGCAGCTCTGAGTCTCCGTTGGTCTTATAGAAAGGAAATAATGGGGATGTCCCTTTAAACTGACCTCTACAGATACTATTTAAAGTGCAATGTACAGAGTGTAGTGCTGAAGCAGTGGCAGCACAGTGATTTATGAGTGTTAATGTTCATGCCGGAGTACTAGAGTTCGACTGATACGGTTTTATTTAGGGCTCATAGAGATAATTAGTAATCAAATGGACTGATAACTGATACTTCAAATTGATATATCTTTGCAATATAAATGTATAAATAAAATAAAATCAGCGTGAAAATATTGAATAACGCAAAATCCACCACAAAACTTTACTGAAAAGCTTTTTTAAATTTATGTTTAACAACATTTATCCTTCAGTGTTTATTGGCCGTTACTCGTGATATATAACCAATCAGAGAGTGCTGTAGGCGGGACATTGCCCAAGAGTGACCACAGATGGAGAGAAGTTGCTGCATTTTTAGGTTACTTTAATTTACTAAGAACCATTTTTAAAAACAAAACAATACTGATAATGGGATCCGATAATCGGCCAGGCTGATGTATTTGTAGTCTCTTTGGATTAAATGATGCAACTCAATAAAATAAAAACTGCACATAAATTTTAATATTTTTCAGTTAATGATGATGTTATTGAATACATAGAGTAAGAAATACTGTGAGCTGTCACGGAACACACTTTAAAATGTGGACAAATTAAATTAAAAAAGTATGTAGGTTGGGTCACAATTAGCTTATAATTAGGTGACAAAGTTAACAAGCATGTACATGTTTAATCAGGGAACATTGTTACACCCTAAAATAATTGAGCCTTCAATCTTCTCTGCCCCTCACTGCTTTGTCTGAGTCGTTACTCACCACTTCACCTCAGTTTACTCTTCATTTCCTCCGTATTTGTGCTTAGTCATGTTGAGGGGCTGTTTGCTTTAGAAGCCTCACACACAAAACAGCCTCATAAACAATGTAAATCATGTGAGACGTCACAGTTAATAAATCATTTTGTAGTTTCAGATGTGAGTGTGCTGTCAGGTCTATATTTGCAATCGGAGAATAAGGAGAGTCATCTTCTGTATATAGTGATTTGTCATTGTTAAATTGACATATGGTTTCTAGTTAGTGCTGACCTAGTTTTAGTGAGCAAACACACACTTTTTGGACTGAACCTGCATTAACTGTGGAGTCTGACAGCTGACACCAGCTTTTATACAACTCTGTATGTCTTAACATGCCCAGATAAATACTGAAAGTTGAGATGTGGGTGTGATTTATACAGTATCTGTCAAGTAGTTTTTTGTTCGTAAGCAGCTCGCGTGCACCCAGACAGATGTGCATGACCCACCTCTAGCTGTTCTTTCTGCAAGGTGGCCTGATCGTAGACACGGCCGCCTTCATCTCCACACACCGCCTTCAGTTCTTCTTTGTTCAGGGAAAACAGCTGAGCTCCAGTCAGGATCCCCAAACATTCAACAGTCCTGCAGAAAACACAGCCGGACAATTCATTAACACATGATCTAACATAAATGTATTTCTTAATGTGACATCCAGTGGAGCGTACACTGTGGTTGCTAAAACACTGTTGCTAAAACATCCAAGTGGACATGTCATGACAGGAAGAATGCATGTGTCATCAACAGGATTCCTTCGAGGTGTGTCAGTTCCATCACCTGGGTGACATGAATACTGGCTCACTTGAGCATTTAACTGAGATGCCATTGATGGTATTCATTACAGCTGCTTATGCCCAAGGTGCACAACACAACAGATGCCCTGTAACAATAGCAGTAGTTGACACATATGGACATGTCACTGTCAATATAAATAATTATTAATAGGTCATCTGTACACCTCATTCCAATCACAATTTAACAACATTGTATACAGAAAATATCCTTAATAAATGCCATCAGCTCCACGATGCGGCGTTAAGAACATTCATTCTGTGTGAAGAGATGTACCGACAGACGTCATCCCTAACGCCACATGTATTTGTTATTGACAGCACATCAACAAAGGAGCAACACAAAGAAAGCTACTCTCTTGACATTTCAGTCAGAACTTAAAAGAGCAACTTAACACCAGTTAGTGCTGCACCAGTAACCTCACTGTCGCAGGGTGTTGAAGTACACCTCTGCAGTAAGGTGAGAACTTAAACCACACAAGGTCGGCAACGACAGGATGTTTAGAGGTTTGAGGTGTTGAGAGGTAGTTTGATTTGGTGGATTGATAAGAGTTATGGGTGACTTACGATTTGGAGAATCTTTTTGCATTGAGCCATGTGGTCACCTGCTCTGGGGTTGAGTCAAAGGTGAGTGGTACTTGGCTGCCGGATGATCGCTCCACACGGAACTTCCTGGGTGGCTGGTTTTTGCTAGCAGCGATTATCTTCAATAGCTCATTGTTGACCTCATCCATCACTGCAGCGCAAAAACAGGATGGTATCAGATGTCAGAACAAGAGCAACTATTTGTAAATAAATATGGATTTAATTCCTAAATCAGAATTAGTTTACTCACTTTTGTCTTTGGGTCTGCCTTTGTTGAAGCTGTCTCCAAGGCCCCCAGACCCAGGAGATGACGTCATGTAGCCTTGCTGCACACAGACACAAATATAGTTCATGAGAAAGCAGCTGAGGCCAATGTTATTCCAAAAACTGGTTTGCCTTTCATCTCATTTGTGATTGATAGATTTTTGCCCTGAAGCCAAAAGCAAAATATGTGTTAGTCTTACACACCACAAAGAGCGTTTGCAAGCAGGAGCTGCTTCAGGGTGTTGGTAAACCTGCACACAGCCTGTATACAGGCAGAATGACTCCATGGGAATGCAGAATATGTATTTCAGTGACTATGGGAACGTGAATGTTGAAGTGCAGGAAGGTTGCACACAAAGCTGCACCAGTCTTCAGATAATACAACTGAAAATGTTCATCCAAATAGCAGCTGCAGCGATTAATCACTTAGTCCAGGTGCTAAATTAATTACTATTTAACTATTTTTATGTGTGATTATAAAATTATCTTCTTTAAAGTATTAAAAAATCTGAATGTTGTAATTCCAGCTTCTAAAATTTAAGCATTTTCTGGTTCCTTTATGACAGTAAGCTACATTTTTGGGGGTTGTGGACAAAACAGGACATTTTGTCATGTTGAGGTTTGGGAAACACTTTTTTTTTTTTTTTACCATTTTGTACAAAAAACAATTAGAGATAATAATCAACACATGAAAACAGTTGCTAGTTGCAGCCCTAATGGAAACAGTTTCGCAGATTTATTTTGTAAAGTTCTGTGATAACATCTTGTCATTAAGTTACAATATTAATTTATAATGTGTACACTGTTGTTTACGCCAGTTTTTTATTCATTTGATTACTTTCTCATGACTCTCAAACACTGTTTGAGCAATATCTGTTGTCTGCGTCCAAATCATTCTTTGCACTCTCAACCCGGCAGCAACAATTCTGATAAACAAATTTGTCCCCAAGCAGCAATAAAGAAACCTTGAACCCTCTCAATAATTTATGCCTGAGTATGTGATTGCCTGCATTTCCCAGAATATATACTATCACTTCCTGACACTTTCCCTCATCTCATATCTGAGCTTTACAGTGGAGATAAGGACTAGAACTGCAGCCACTGTCAGTCAAAGAGATACTGACACATGCAGTGTTGTATAACACACAAAAAATGTTTTGTGGCTGCATTGAATTCTACTTTCAGTACGCAAACTGCTATCTTGGAAAACTGATTAAAATCGATGCTGCAAAAACAAAGATATCTTATTTTATTACACGCACTGTTCCTCTATGTCCTTTCCTCTACATTACCTACAATGCAACTTGACCACTGACAATCTGGTCAGAGATGTGCATATGTTATGTCAGTAGTGGCTTATGTAGCATTAAGCAGACATGAGGAGCAGGTTACAGAGCTGTTTAATTAGTTGCCTGCTAAAGTAAAAAGATGTAATTAGACCAGTTCACTAATTTACATATTAACTTCAAAACGTAGCTGTAACATAACTGTAACTAAGTGTACTCTTTGTCATCAGCTATTCTTCACATCAGGTCAAAGTGTTTCAAATCAACCTCGTTTTCAAGAACTTTTTATGGCTGTCAAATAGGCTGTGGAACTGAATGTGTATCCTGAGAAAAAATAAAACTGCAAGAGTCAGGGTAAATAGTTTAGAATAAAACCAAAGGAGAAAGAGTTCCACTAATTTTAGATCCCTGAAGATGTGCGGTGGGTAACTTACCTGACTGACGAAGCCGTCTGGTTCTTCTATCTTCACAACGTCCAGCATGTTAAACGGGACGTAGCCGGCCTGACCGCTGCGATTCCGTAGCTTCCACCACTGCTTGTCATCCTCTATCACCTGCAGCACACATTTCACATCTCACTCTGCAGCACTGAAAACTGTGGCACAAGTCTCTTCCAACCGACACAGTACAGCTTATACTGCTTCATTGCTCCTAATCACTGTTTGTGACATTTTCAGTCTCACGCTCTTTTAACATTTGTTTACAGAAGATGCAATCACATATTGTGGTTAAGATGTCAGAGTTAAAATTCATAGCAGGATCTGGAGGTTGTCTTGTCACATCATTGCATAAAGATGAGTGTAAATAAAGGGCAAGAAAACATGACGTTACCTCGAGGATTTCATCCTGCAGCACTGACAGTTCGTTGGCATTCCGTGCTACAAAGTGGTAGCGAATTTTGGCATATTTGCGGGTTTGGGGCATCCCATTGTAAGACCTGGTGAGAAATATGGTTTCACAGTTTAACATGTTTTGATGTCATGAGAAAGACACAGAAAAGTGTGTGAAGGATTTAATTACTTACCCATTTGAGGAGCTTGAGGAATGACTTCCGTAAAACTAAAGAAAACAGACAGACTTTTTCAGATACAGTTACATTTTGAAACCTGTGGTACTTTGACATATGAAGGCTCACAAACAAAACTCTTACTTCTTCAGCTGAGTGTTTCCTGTAATCAGGGCTGGTGGGGGACCCCAGTGGTCCAGAGGGTCCTTCAGTTTCCCATGGTGCCGTCCTGAAATGCTCCGTCGGCGGCTCCCAGCCATTGCGAAACTTTGGGTAATAAGGAGGAGCGCACTGATCCATGGGCCACTCAGCTCTGCAGGAGGAGGAGGAGAAGTGAAGGGACGGTTAAAAGGCGACTCTTGAGCTACACATCTGTGCAGACAGAACCAGCAGTAACAAGGCACATGTACCTGGGTTTGGTCCATCCGTCCCCGAGCAGCTCAAAGATGGTCATCTCTTTAGGGCTGAGGTGTCCCCGCAGGAAGTCAACAGTGTCTCTAGACAGGTGAGGAGAGATGATCGAACGAGCCAGTTCAGGACTTCCACAGCTCTGCAGCACCTGTGGACACATTCAGGAGTTGACAGCTGCAACACCATGAAGACTGACATTCATATACAGAACATAAAATCTGTAGCACTATATGGTTTGAGAGCCTTTAATGCTGGTGCCAACAGGGTACCTTTATGTCTAAACATATGTAGCATCATCCAAAAGACTCCAATCAGCATGTTTCCTGATTTCTTCATTTAGATCAAGAAACAACTCAAAGAGCAAGTCAACAAGATGAAGAAAGCATGCAGTGCCAGTTTGGAAATTGGACTGTATTTTTTATGCTTGATGCTACAAGCAACACATTTCAGTGCTCAAAGATATTGCAGACAGACACTAAACTCATCTACATGTATATATGTCTTTGGTTCATCAAAGCAGACTTGACAGGCATTAAAGCAATTAATAAACAGCTATATGCAGCAGTCAGTATGCAAATAATTACACAGAAGCTTCCGTAATGAAATACTGACAGTTGACTGCTTCACAAATGTTTTTCTGATTTACACAGTAACAGAACACAACAGGTATTTGAGTGTGGAAAATGATAATTGAAGACAACTCGGGGTCGTGGGGCCAAGTTCTGAGTGTTAAGGCTCAGAGGTTATCTCAACCATATCAAGCAGATCCAATATGTGCAGAGATTACTGCAGCACACCGACGCAGAGCCCAGTCACAGTTTCCAACCAGCAGTATCGAAGGTGTGGCTCAATACTGTGGCTTGGGAAACCAACATTATGTAAGTTAGCTGCACCTGTGTCAGAGCTGAAAGCCACGTCTCTCCAGTCTGGTGAGAGTTTAGCAGAGCAGCAGTGGGTGTGGTGGCTGCAAAAGCAAAAACAATAAGAGGAATG
The DNA here is from genome assembly GCA_900302755.1 of Chromis chromis. Taxonomy (NCBI): domain Eukaryota; kingdom Metazoa; phylum Chordata; class Actinopteri; family Pomacentridae; genus Chromis; species Chromis chromis. The sequence continues at coordinate 21,417 of OMNN01026500.1, forward strand.
CCTGATGGCAAAAAAAAAAGCAAGTGCTGAATTGTTCCCACTGTGTGAATCTGAATAAGCTTGTGTGTTCTTGTCGGATGAGCTCAGTCAACACTGAGGGTATCCAGTAACATGGAGAGCTTATTCAGCGTGACATGGATTTAGATATTGTTGTCACTGGCGTCCTTCATTCACACAAACCTGCCTGAGATCAGACACATTCAGATTTGCAGCTCTTACCAGCTCCAGCGGGTTAAACAGGAAATGAACCAGCTCCGCCGAGTTGGGGTTCTGTATGTGTTTCTTCAGTTTGGCCTGCAGGGGGCGCAGCGATAGACACATAGTGTTAGCGTGGTGAGGAGAGAGCAGGTGATGAAGTGGGGAGGTTAGGAGCTGTGATATCTCACCACGAGGTTGAAGGCCAGCTTCAGTTTCTGCAGGCTATCAATGAACTCTGCTTCGGAGGGGGGCTTGGCTCGCAGGGTCAGCATGCCCTCTGTAAACAAGCAGAGCAACAATGACCACACACAGACTCCAGAGTTACCAGCCGGCCACACGGACGTATTACACACACAAGGACATGGGTCTCACTTTCTGGTCAGGGTTTAAAGTCATAAACCTGAATGCTTATGTCTTTAATAAAGCTTATGCTTCTGTGAAATACATTATGGAGGTACAATCATGGTTAGTTAATAAACAGCTTCATGGATAAAAGCTCACCTTGACCAGAGAGTAACAAAAGAACGCGCTACAGCAGAGTTTTTCAACGTGCGACTCAAAAGGTCCCAAAGTTCTCATGACCCAAGAAATCATAGCTATGTGAATTGGAGAATAATAATTGAGTATTTAATTTAGGTTTTACTTTGGAATTTAAAGTTCAACAAGTGACCTCTGATGGAACCCCGACCCCAATTTTGAGAAACAGATTCTCCAAAGAGAGAATTCATCACTTTCAGCACGTCCATCTGTGCCATCAGGGACAACACACACGTCTGCTACTTTCACACAGTTATTACCAAATGACTTGTGGGAAAGTAACACTTTCTACATGTGTGTTTGTACCTGACCAGGCACAAAAGTACAGCAAGTCTCACTGCACAGGAAATGGGTTGTGTTGACAAAAAAAAAAAACACAGCATCACACCACTGCCAGCGTTGGGTGGTAAAACATGACTCATTTACAGTAATATTACTACTTTGGACAATAATGACAAAGAGAAAGTGTTTTCACTTTGCATGTTATGGCAGCTACTGTGCAAAATACAGTCAATGTGTCAATAAATTCAAATCACCAAATGTATGGGTGCAACAGGTGAGTATATAACACACCACATCAACACTAATAATAAGTAATAATATTACTTCTGTTATGAGAAATGTGTCATGAGTACTGTATTACTTAACAAACTGGCCACTACTACCACACATACATCACTGGATTAGAGTCCCGGGCCACAGGACACAAAGAGACACAAACAACATGGCGACGTGAGCAATATGAACATATTGTCACTGCATTCGTGTCACCACATCAGAAGAAAGGGAGACAGACCTGCTGGTCCTTTCTTCTTATTCTTCTTACTCTTGTTGCGCTGGTTGAGCTGGGAAAAGGCCTCTGCTGCCTTTTGCACCCGCGCCACAAAGATCTCAATGTCATCCAGGGCACAGTTGAGGATTTGCTGCGGGACACAAATCCCGGGGTTTAGCGTGAAGAAAATAGCATTATGAAAGCAGCTGTGTAATGTAATGACAGGTAAAAACACTCACCACATCCTTCTCAATGCGCTGGGCTAGTTTTTCATGTGACTCTGTGTCATATTGTCCGGAAGCTCGTCCGTCTACATCCAGTCACAAAAAAAAGCTCATGTGACTAAATGCAAATGCAACAACTGAAAGAGCATATTTATTATTCTTTTGAGTGTATGTACAGTGTGTGTGTTCTCACCCTGCGTGTTCACGGCTGCCACTCGTCCCTTTGGAGCCGGTGGGGGGCCTTTGGTGGCCGAAGGAGGGAGAATGGTCTCTCTGTGTCGCTTCATTTTCTCCTGGTTCACCCTAAAGGAAGAGGAGGCATACAGACCTTCAGCATTCTGACGTGAAGTCCGCTGACTACTAGTTACCTCCTCAAATGTGTATTTGATTTGCAAGAGGTTGAGGTGCAAGAATATATGTATATGTATTTCCACCGATCAGCCACAACATTATGACCACTGACAGGTGAAGTGAATAACATTGATCATATTGGTACTATGTGGTGTTCTGCTGGAAAACCTTGGATTTTAACATCCGTGTTGAGGAGACTTAGACACCCAAATAAACATTGTCCCAGAACAAGCACACTCCCTCATGCAAATGGAAATCCCAAATGTCACTGGCCTACCCCCGCAGGAAAATGCACCCCACCACATGGCAACAACATCAACCAATCAGGAACATCTTGAGGAACATGACAA
>OMNN01026501.1:0-43898 GCA_900302755.1 Chromis chromis
CCCTTATGTGGTCAAAAATGCTCTGAACCATTGGACATGGACAAGAGGACCTCTCAGGGTGTCCTGTGGGGTCTGGCACCAGGACGTTGGCAGTGGATCCTTTGGGTACTCTGGATTGTGCAGTGGGGCCTCTGTCAATCCAACTTGTTCCACTGCATCCTGTTGATGCTTGATCAGAATGGGGTCTAGGAAGTTTGGAGGTCAAATCAACATCTTGGGCCATTGTCATGTTCCTCAAGATGTTCCTGATTGTTTGATGTTGTTGCCATGTGGTGGGTGCATTTTCCTGCAGGGGTAGGCCAGTGACATTTGGGATTGCCGTTTGCATGAGGGAGTGTGCTTGTTCTGGGACAATGTTTATTTGGGTGTCTAAGTCTCATCAACACGGATGCCAAAATCCAAGGTTTTCCAGCAGAACACCACATAGTACCAATATGATCAATGTTATTCACTTCACCCGTCTGTGGTCATAATGTTGTGGCTGATTGGGGTATATATGCCAAATATTCTCAGTGTTGCAGCTAATGGAGGATGCTATAATAATCATTCCATCCTTTAAGGCTCCACAAGAGCCACTCAAGCCACACACAAGAGCTCAGGTGGCTGCAGACTGTCCATTAAGAGATGATCTTATCAGAGGGAAGGGAAAAGCAGATAATGGGCAGACGTGTGTAAGAAACATTTCACATTCAGTTTCTGGTCATGCAACAGTACTCTTACATGCTATAAACACCATGTTTATGTGTGTCTATTTTCAGCTTAATGTCTGTGAAATGGTTGGAGTGACACTGGTCAATAGCTGTAATTTCTGTCGTGACCCAATTTTTAAATTTGATTTGTAAGTCTGTGTTGATTGAAAGACAAGATTACAAACACTTCCTAATTGCAACTATTTATAGGAGCACATAGTCCCCAGAGATATCTATTCTCATTATTTCTTTTTAATTTTGCTGCATGTCACTCCCCAGCTCCTCAATCTTCCATATTTCTAGTCTATCTTCACTGCTCCTGTCTAAAAAAATAAATACAATGCTAAAAGATTATCGCACTGAAGATTGTTTTCTGGAAAATTTTGACCCAATAATGGTGTTAAAGGAAAAGTTAAAGGATCACTAAATGACTGTAAACATCCGGAAAAGGATAGATAAGCATCAATACCAAATTTCATGGCAATATATCTATTAGTTGTAGAGATATTTCAGTCTGGACCAAAGCTGTGGCTCCACTGATCAAGAGACATTTCCCTCCCTCAAGCATTGCTGCTAGCACGGCTAAAAACAACTGCCCTGACACATAGGACTGAATTAAGCCAGGAAGACAGAGTCCAGACTGCTTTGTTCTGTTTATATTAAAATATTCGTGTTAGTAGAGAAGTAACAAAGGCAAGATACAGTAAGAGCTGTTTCAACACTGTCTACAAACTCTAGTCTGTGTCCAAACTCTCCCCGAGAACAGTTTGACCTGTTCAAGGTGACAAACAGTATGCTGCGTTTTGACTACTGATCTATAAAAGTCTCTGTTACCACCTATAAAACCAAACAATCTTTGCTCTAGCTAAATAATCTCTAAATACTTTGGATCATGTAGGCCAACACTGGACAGAAACATGGCAGCAGAAGCACATCTGTTAGCTGCTGTCAGGCAAGAACTTCAGAGGGAAAAACAGACACATTCTGCTTAGTGCAACGCTAGATCTTATCACACTGTGAGAGAAATTAAGTCTGAGGCTGGGGGGACAGGGGAGAGGTGTGGTGAGGCTTTAAATACCCGGTCCATGATGTCCAGCTCACAGCGAAGTCTCTGGATGGCACTGCCAATCTTCAGCAGCTGGAGCCGCAGGGCGTCGTCTATGGGCAGACAGGCTGCCACTCTGTAGGAGAAGTCTGACAGAAACCAGGTAGAAGGGAAAAAAAGAGGCATGAAATAAAGGACAGAGAGAAAGCACAAAGAACACAAACAAGAGACAGACGTGCATGTGTCAGTATCTGCGATCCATCTGAAATAAACCGAACAGAGGCTGACCTACGGCGTTGGTAGGGAGAGAGTCATCCTTCAGATTCTCATCCCATTCGTGGAGCTGTTTCTTCACTCTGTTCATTAGCGACTCCTGTGAGGTGAAGCACAGGAAGCAGACAAATGATGGTTTACATTCACTTGTATGTGATGTTTATATATTGAGGAAATTCCAAGCAGTACACATGAGCTGCAGCACTCACAGAGTCATAGAGTGCGTAGACCCAGGGCGGCCATGGAGTCAGGCTGGCACAGTGAAACTTCCTCTGTGGTGAACAACAGATAAACAATTAGTGAATCAAATATATTTCTAATGATGGCCTAATCCTGAAGCATCCCTATGTCTGTATATTTTCTCTTCCCTTCCCAGATTGATAGTAATGAGTACATATTATAAAGTGTGTACTTTGCACAAATTCACATGGTGTAATGCTAAAAGGAGTTTTCCCATGTTCCCCAAATGCTAAAAGTACTTTATACTCCAAAACTCTATACATATATTATTATATTTGTATACTGTATACGTATTGTATACTGTAGCCTTAATATTTCCCTTTAAGCTGAGGTAGGCAGAATATTGTTATTCAAGTGGCCTGAGAGGAAACTAGACTTCTGCACCTCCTCTTGGCTCCGTTTTCAGGCTTGAGAAAATCTAACTTGTGAAGGGAGACTTTGACCAATCACAGATTTTTTCAGTGAGAGGGTGTCCTTCCCTTTGGCTGCTATACAAATACATATACATCTAAGGGTGATTCAATGGCAGGAAATCCAGCAGGGAAAGTTGCTATTCCAGCACTGGCGACTACTGCCTGCACTGCACACCAAGCCAAAAATGGTCTAAAGAGAGTCTCTCAATAAACACAGTCAATGTGCGTCAATATCAGTGAAGTTGAGTCATCACTACCTCACTAGCTGTATTTCCCAGTTTTCTGCCTATACCTAGTTTAATTGCAACTAAGCGCCTTGGTCTAAAATTTAGAAAAAAAGCGCACAAGAGTTTGTGGACCGATATGCACAGGTTTGGACATACAGACCACATTTACACCTAACATTAACCTGCAATCTGATTAGTCCTTTCATTTAAACTTGGACAGGTTTGTTGAAATAAATATTTAAATCTCACAACGTCTACATTATATATTCTAGGATTTGTGTGATTGCAGATGCCTGCAACAGATTGTTAAACAGTTACACTGTTTAAACTGTGTGTGAGTTTCTATTTTAAATCTTGGTGAATGTTTTTTTTACTAAAGCTGCAACAATTAATCAATGAACCTATGAGTAAATACATTTTTTGGTCATTAATCAATAGTTTAACTAACTGTTCAGGCAAAATGACAAACCCAGACTGCTGAACGTGTCACATCGGACACTGAGAATTTTCTGATGTTTTAACCAAAAAGTCAATTTATTGATATGGAAAATAATCATTAGCATAATAAATAATTTAAATAATTGTAAGTTGCTATCTCGCTGTATTTTATAGTATCTTAATTTAATGCCTCATATGTGAAGCAAAACTAGAAGGTGTTTCTTGAAACTGATGCATATACAGTGTTTGGTCTGTATGTGCAGGAGTGTCTGACCTGTTGATAGTTACTCCACCAGCACTGAGCCTGTTTCCAGCTCTGGGGTTTTGAGGAGGGGTGCATGTGGAGCCTGGACAGGGGTGTCAGCTGCACAGCAGAGAGGGGGTCTGGAAGGATACGTTCTGGAAGGATTTGTACTTTGGCTTGTCTGATCCTGACGACAGAAACAAAGGGAGACAATGACACAGGCTGCGGAACAAAGGAGAGGAAATGTGAAAGAGAGCAGCAAAAGATGAGTGAAACTGAGCAGATGAATAACAGATTAAACTAATGGTGTGCTGGCTGAATGTTATAAAGGGTATGAGAGGATGTTTGTTAATGGGAGATGATCATACAAATCTGTATCTGTGTACTCTCTCTGTCGGTAATAAGAAATATTCTTCCAACTCCCCACCCAAAGTGCACTTAGTGAACCTTGGAGCTCAGACATACAAAGCCAGACAACGCGAGCAGTAAAAATATCTCCAGGTGTGACCAGACAAATTTACAAAATTAAAGTGGCATACAGACCAATCCTGCTAAATGACAATATGCAGTGTTTTATCTCTGTTTAATGGCAGCAGTTATGATAAAATCCACAAAACTTTTAAAAACCATATTTGTGATGGTGCTGAATTTCCAAATATTTGTTTCTGTAGCATGTTTAGTCAGTATTCCCAGGGTGGACACTCAGAAATATTTGTCATATTCTGTGTATTATAATAGTATACACCAATCAGGCATAACATTATGCCTGTGGGGGTAGGCCAGTGACATTTGAGATTTCCATTTGCATGAGGGAGTGTGCTTGTTCTGGGACAATGTTTATTTGGGTGTCTAAGTCTCATCAACACAGATGTTAAAATCCAAGGTTTTCCAGCAGAACACCACATAGTACTAATATGATCAATGTTATCCACTTCACCTGTCAGTGGTCATAATGTTGTGACTGATTGGTGTATATCACACAAGAGAGAGGGCACATTTCCACTGAAGTGAGTGATAGCTTAAATGATATACTTGCTAGAGTCACAATATGAGGTCAATAAGATTAAAGCAACCAATTTGTGCGCATTATGTAATAACAACTGGAGAGGGAAATGTGTCTTAATGAAGTTTCTGTTCTATGTTAACCCCAGTTAACCTCAATGACTTCCTGGGAAATGGAGGATGTAGATAAACATAATCGATGGTGTGACCACAACTGTGACGGAGGCAGCTTTTCTCCATAAATACATCCTTGGTTTAGCCTCCATTCAAGAGGAAGCACAAAGATTGTCCTTGCATAACACACACTAATGATTAAAACCTTTCTTGATTGAACTATAATGCAGCTATATTTGACTCAGAAAGAACATCTTCAACGTTTCTACGTCATACATCCACGCAATGCTTGCACTGCTGATGTTGCACCTCAGTTTGAATAAATTACATTCATTTTAAGTAAATCTCTTGCACAGACTCCCTCTTTGTTGCATATTTTGAGGCAGTTTATGACACTGTAAAAAACCCAAATGTCCATGCTTGCAGGATGTAACGACAGCACTCTGCAAACACACTTTGTGCAAACTGACCATGATGTTTCAAGTTTATTTTCTGAATGTGAAGGTACAAAGAGTTAGTCTGCCCTCTAGCTGTGAACCACAGGAACACTGCTCATGTAATGTTAATCAAGGTCCAGATTTGATAGTGCCTCTAAGACTCTAAGGCTTTTCAAAAACCTGTGCTCCTTAAGTGAAGTCATCATCATCGAATAAATACACTTCCAAAAACGTGAAATTTCAAAATTAAATTTCATTGTATAAAATATGAGTCTCTTATAAAATATTAAATTTGTCAAGTTAGACGGAAAGACAACCTTAAAGTACAAATAAAAAAGGCTCTTGAGACGAAACACATAAACTGTAGATATGAAATCCTAGTCCAACAGTCCAGAACAGCTGTTTTTCAACCATTAATTCACTCTATGTGAGAACCAAAGCACTAAACAAACTAAACAAAACAAAAATATAAACACAGCGTGAAATATTTGATTAAATTCTATCATTCTTTTAAACATAGGGGAATAAGTATTTGTTCTTCCAACACATGACAATTGAAGACATCCTAAAACAACCAAGTACCATGTTTCACTTGTCATCTTTGGCACTGTGTTGTTTCAACAAAGCTGCAATTTAAGGTGGACTTTTATAGTCATTGGTCAAAGGAGTGTCTGTGTGCTCGTCACGCTATCTGATCATCGTCCTTTAAAGCCACACCTGAATAGGGTGTGGATTAACTCAGAGGTTGAGGATTTGTCACCGAGTAGACCGGCTCAAACACATTTGGTGCATAATTGGATAAATGGAACCTTTTTCTAACCAAAGCAATAAAAATTAGGTTTTAAACTTTTCCTCTAAGTCAGTGTTTATATTTCTGTTCAGTGCAGAGACTAAATGAAATATGCACAGAGTCACAGCTTAGTGTCTGCCCTGTCTTCTCTTCTCTGGTTGTTTGTGTTTTTTCCTTTGTTGCAGAGTCAGAAGGTGCAGCTGAGTCCTTGTTATAGAGTTTGCATTCTTTAAGAACTATGTTTTGCTCTTTTGTCACACACCTTAGAGCCAGTGAGGGAAAACAAGGGTTTAGTCTTAACCTTTGACTTACTGCTTTATGGGGCAGTTTCAACTTACCCATCTGCTTGAGTTCTTATCTCATGGACCTTGAATCTCTGCCTCCCTACAGCTTTCACTTTGACTGTTTCAATGCCGTACTCCTGCTCCTCGCGGTATGCATAGATTTCAGCTGTTGTTCCAAACTCTGCCTCTGGCTCACCTGCATCACTGCAGAGACACATCAAATAAAGCCATTAAAATTGAAGAGAAAAAGAGTGGAGTGATTTTCAGATCGGTGTTTGATCTTGCTCAAACACTTGATCATACATTTTTAACTATGCAACATTGCAGCATCTTTATATTTTAACCTCCAACAAAGTTCTAACACTATACAGGTTATAACAAAGTTTATCTGTTCACATGATGAAATCTCTTATACATCATCAGAGATTATTGTGCAGGCTTCATAAAGCTTCTCTGTTGTCACTGAAGATATATTACAACTTCTTCAAAGGCAAGTACAAGTGCATTGACATGTGTGTAAAACAGTGGTGTGATCCTTTATCTGGGACACACAATTAAAATAATTCACCCTGTGGTGATTATTATTAGACCCAGAGGCATTTCCACAACTACACACCTGTGTGCAAGCACAGCAAAGGTGCGGTCTTTCTGGATGACGCTCCTCATCATGCTGACCTCCTGCGGCCTGAAGAGCTGCAGAGGCAGCGTCTGGCCTGGAACCAGCATCACAGCTGTGTGTGGCAGCACAGGAATGGTCTGACAGCTGTCATCATCGTGGACTGTGCGGCCATGAAACTCCTCCATGTCTGAGCCCAGGTACTGCCATGACAGGGGTCAGTGTCAACACAACAAGAGAAACTCTACAGCTAAAAAACACTGGGAATGTTGCACAGGTATGGAAGTAAACTCTGTATTTTCTGTTAGGATAAGAGTGAAGGTGGTGCATCGCTCACAGCATGTGATGTGGGAAGACTGGGGTCAAAGGTGATGATGTTGGGCTTCTCTGCTTCCTCACTGTCTCGGTCTTCAGTCTCCATGTCATCCTCCTCCTCTTCCTCCTCCTGCTCATTGTCTTCATGGCACAGCAAGTTTACAAAGACACACAGAGGCTAGTTAGCTCTTCTCGTCCTCAAGCTAAACCTTAGCTGCAACATTATCATGTTAATAAGTCGCTGTGACGGTTAGAGTAAAAGGAAAACGAAAGCATAGTGTTAAAAAATGTTAGTCAGGATGTGTGATCCAGACAGTGGCCTGTTGAGAGGAATGTTAGCCAGCAGCTAGCAGCAGAGACACACACACGTCCTCCAGCAGAAACACTGAGCGGCCTGTAGCTAAGTTTAGCTGTTACCTGGTAGCAGCTGTAACTGGTTTCCCATGTTGTCGTTAATGTTGTCTTCACCTCCACCCCTCTCGTCAGCCATATCCTTGTGTTTACAACACTAACTCTTCTTCTACTGCTCTTCAACGTGCAGCACCAACATGGCGTCGGAGCGCCCCCTAGCGCCACCAGAAGGTGATCGAAGTATCCACTGAGGGTCTCTGGCTCCTGAACTTTTTCTGTCATGCCCCTTTTGAAAATGCACTGGATTTTGGAACTATAAAATAATAATCAATTTAATGTTGGTGGCATTCAGTGTACAGCAGAGGTGCAATATCACTTTAGTGTCACATGACTCCAAATTGTGTCATCTTACACTAACTAATTTACTTCCAAGTTGCAAATTTGCTCTTATTTGATGACAGACTAAATCCCCTTCAGCTTCTCTTTAAAATATCCCAAAGGTGTTATACTGGATTCAAGTAGTTTTCATCTTTTTCCTTCCTCAGTGTGATTTTGGAAGTCTGCTTTGGACCTTTATTATGTTAGGATATTCCTCTTCTGCCAGGTTTCTGCTGTCTAGGAGTCATCTTGTCGGCCAGTATTTTGTTATATCCATGGGCATTTATGGTGTAATCTTTAAATACTATCTTCTCAACACATTTTGTACTCATGCAGCCCCATATAATCACACTCCCACGCCCATGCTTCACTGTCTGGACTATGCATCCACTGTGGTAGTCCTGGTTTACGCCAAACATGCTGGACCTCATCTAAGCAGGTTATTGATCGTGTTCTTTAGCAAAGGTTGATCTGGCAATTCTGTACTTTAACATTTCCAGACAGGTTGATGTTACCTGTCCTTCACATTGTCTGAGCTGTCGTAGAAACTCATTGTAATCATGCCACATCTGAAGCACTTGCCCATCTGTAGAGCTAGATTATGCAAGTAGTGCACTGTCTGTGGTGTCAATTTAGGAGGACGACCACTGCAGCACTCACTTGAGTTACTACGACTAGTTTTCTACCTCAGACCTGGTGCAAATGTGTTTCCATGGATTTTTAGTTGTTCACTGGTCTTCCTGTATCCTTTTCAATTTTTATGAAGTCTCACAATCTCATTTTTATGTTCCTCTGACAATTCTTTTCCATGAGGAGCCATGATGCACATTTCATTACACTAAATTTTGCACAACTTCTACCATAATGACGTATTTTTTAACTTGAGCAACTGGCCTTAAATGAAGGATTTGAATACTTCATACACCAGTGGAATTAACTAGCTGTTGGTAATTATCATTAAAATAAGCATGACACAAAATGCTTTATACATTAAACTCATACATAATGTAAGTTTATCCCTGTTTACACAAGTGAGGCTACAGCAATAGTTTGATCTTTTGAGTAATGTAGAAGAGTTTCAATAGATTCTTTCTTAGCTCTTAGGGCAAGTTTATTTGTATAGTGCCTTCTATAACATAAATAAGACATGATGTTGCAGAATTAGCATGAGAAACTCAAACAGCAAAATGAATCAGATGAATGAAAAAGAACCAGAGCAGGCAAAATTGGTAATAAAGCAATGCAAACTAGAGATGGCAAAGCTAAATGTCATGGAAATTAATTTGCACGCTTGTTGGTTTGACTCGAGGAGCAACCAGGAGTTTCTACAAATATTCAATTAGAAATATGTTTTTACAACTTTAATTGCCTCAAGATGCTTAATTTAGCTCAGAGATGTTGTGTTCAGTAATAAAAAGGCTTCTGTCAAATTAATTAGACATTCTGTGACCTTTAACGAATTAATGTCGGGATCAGTTTTGACCTTTTCTCCACAGGTAAACACATCAAGATGTCTTTAAATGCCATTTCATGATTATGTATTAGATAAACAACTATGTTGTGCTTAAGTCTGCATCAAAACAAAAACTGGCCCAGCAGCTTTATTGGAAAAAAATGATCGTTGATTGTGACCATGTGTCATTGCAATTACTTATTTTACAAATGAATATGCACATCTGCCAGTATATAATCAGCATTGTGCAGGTTGCTTCCAGCAGATCCTATTTAGTCACGCTGCTTTCAGACAACGTACTTAATATTTGGTTCCAAATCCATTACCGTTAATTGCAGTGTACAGCCCAAACACGTACCTAAATACTTGCTGTTAAGCAATTTATAAACTGCATACAACAGTTTCCACACTTGCTTTATATATCTTATGTCATAAAGGTTTAAATAAAACCAGATACACAATCTGAGAAATTAATTTAAGCAAATGTGATTACACTTAAATTTATCCTGTATTATCAGTCAAAATAAACAAAGAAGCTAACTGGTATTTTAACAGTGTTTATTGTTCGATACACCACATGACAGTTGTAAGTAAACAAGATGTATTATGGTCCATGAACAAAGCAGCTGCAGTTCTGATGTTGACATGTCAGTCCAGCGTCTTTGCCATCTTCCGGTCAGACGTCCACAGTGGGGCCCATTTATTCGGTCATCTGAAATCAGGGTTTAGGCCTGGCTGAGGGAAGCTCAGAGCGATCCGCTTCAGCAACATGCGTCAGTCATCTGGAGAGGCTCAGACGGGAAACGCAGCTGGCAGGGATGAGGGCTTACTTTGACCTCTGCCTCATCTTTCTCCTTTTACGCTTCAGCCTGTTGAAAATAAACCGCAGCCGTCAGGAAAATACATTCACAGTTTGTGGTCCGTTTAAAATTAGATGTATGCGTTTTTAATGGCCAATTAAATTAAGTAAACCTAAAGGTGGAGGTTTCAAATGAAACGGCAAGGTGGCGATCAATTTCTACAGCGTTTACACTGCTGAAGCTTGGCTACAGTACAGATTAGCCAGCCGTTAAATTGCCCTTCCGCTCACAGTTCAAGATTAGCCCCATGTTGCCAACCTGCAACAAACTGCTGCTGTGCAAATCAATACTGCATATGATCAAGAAAGGCTGCAAGTATTCTGGCCCCTTTGAAGTTATCACTTAACTACAGTGTACAGAGTGCCCACATTTCAAACCCAAGAAAACAAGCGGCTGCCAATGAGGACTTAAGATGGAATAATGCCATTTAGTGGTCATTCAACTTGTAGAGTTTTAAGCATGATATTATAGGCAACCTGTAAATATTTAGATCATGATATATCTGCATGTGTAAGGTCATGTATACACTTGACTGAAATTTATCCTGTAATTCCAAAAATACAGATCTAGTTGTATTATTTCCAATCAGGTTCAGCTTTTGGCGTTAACATTGTAAGCATCAGACTGCAGCTACAGCATGACCGATTGCAAAAACACTGTCAATGTTACCTATAATCAGTGACAGCCCTTCATTAATATTTTCACTACCGTTTACAAGACCCCCTGAGCTCCATCAATTACTTGCACTGTAGGTTTTACACAATACCTTCACAGATCATGTCTAATAAATACATGTTTATAGAATAAGTGGAGTATTTTTAATTCTTACCTGCGCATACGCTTCTTCCTCCACTAGAAAACGAAAGAGACATTTATTAGTGTACAGTGAGGACAGTTCAAATATACCATGTGGGCACTAGGGCTGCACAATAACAGATCATATTACAACCGTAATGCTGCATGACAGGAAAGAAAACTCAAATTTCTTATTTGCCAAGACTGATCTACTAGAGACATCTGATTGAATATAATCTCAGATTTAAAGGTTCTTGGATACACAAGACTTTAAGGGATTTTGTTGACATGCAGGCTAAGCATGTGCACAGCAAAATGAGTGGCAAACAGGGGAGAAACACTTAAGGTAGTTATTACAGAAAAAAACATGTCAAATGTACTGAAATATTTTAACTACAGAAAGGATGATTTCTACTATTTGCAGTGTCTCAAATGTGTTGCCACTATAACAAATTTGTTTGATCATTTAAAATCAGTGCATAGCTAGATTTGAATGCCATCTAAAGCAAAACACTATTTTAGATACCTTTCCCAGTATTACTCCACATGAGAAATCTGCCTTTTTCAGCTTCTAAATTGGTTTATATATTATATGTAACAGAAAAATCCATTTAAAATAATCAAGTCTTTACAAATCAAGTTATCCAAGCCATTTGGTCTAGATTCCCTTCTCATACTGCAACATAAAACTATCCAAGAAAACCAAAATCCTGCAATGTCAGTGTTTTCCAGTCCTGTGCAGCCCTAGTGTGCTCAAATCACTGATTGTGCCAGCATGCTTTTTATGATGCAGATAAACTACAGCTTAAAGCCACTGCAGGCTACACTGGTACTGATATTCATTTAACAGTGATGCCATAAACTGGCTCTTCTTCCATTAACACATGGGTTCAGGGGATAACCATTGCTAACATCATAGCATGCAGCAAAGCGGGCCTCCCACTAGCATTAGCATTTATATTAATTCGTGCAAATATCTACTATGAACGGTTTACGTTGAATCAGCATTTTAGAAATTACTGAATAAAAATACACATCAGAGAAACCATTTAATAACAAAAACAAGCTCCAATAGAGAGGGAGGCGTTGTTCAGCTACTAGCTAGCAGCATTGACTGAACTGGGAAGAAGACGGAAAACACCTAAAATACCGACAATGGCTCGGTATCTTACCTTGGCTCTCATCGTGTGGAGAGGTGTCTGTGGAAATAAAACATAGAAGTGATCAGTGACTGCAGATGATTAGAAAAATTCAATGATTAGTTTGGATTGCGTTTAGCGGAGAGGCGGTTTTCCATACCTCAAAGCGAGAAGAGCAACGGAAAGAGGATGTGACGAAGAAAGAGCGCGCCTTTTATAACCTGCTGACGTCATGTTCAAGCGCCATTGTCGTGTCGCAGCTCAGTGGGAAATGTAGTCCAAATGGTCAAATTTGTCTTCTGGCGTTTATCACATTATATATCGTTTAATTTAATGTTCACTCTTGTGTAAATTTTAAAAAGTAACAGTTTAGATTTATTGTAATGAAAATACAGGCCCGACAATGGGAACTCTTTTTATTTTTATGACTGAGATTTAAGTTTTCTTTACTGAAGAGTTTCTGTTGCTCTGCCTTTCTCTTTAAAACACCCCAAAGGTGTTCAATTCAGGCGACATCCTTACCCTTGGCCAGGTCGTAGTTTTCACCTTTTATCTTCTCAGTGTAAATTTGGTGCTGTGCTATTGGGTTGTTATCATGCTAGAATATGCCTCTTGTGTCCAGCTTCTGCAGACTGGGATTCATCTGGGAGACAGCATTTTGATATATCCACAGTCATTCATGGTGCCATCTATAAATGTCCCTCATACACCCCTATAATATTACATTAACACCTCTGTGCTTCACTGTTAGGACTATGCATTCACTGTGGTGGCTCTGGCCAGGTTCATGCCAAATGTGCTGGACCACATCTAACCAAAACCAGTAATGTGCTCCCAATATCCATCAGGTGTCTGTTCACATTCTTTGGAATTCTGAACAAACTGATCCGCAAGGCCAGTGGCGTTGTGGGGGTGGAGCTGGACTCTCTGACAGTAGTGGTGTCTGAGAGGAGGATGCTGTCAAAGTTGAAAGTCATCTTGGATGATGTCTCCCAGCAACTCCACAACATGCTGGTCAACCACAGGAGCTCATTCAGTCATAGACTCATCCCACCAAGATGCACCACAGAGCACCACAGGAAATCATTCCTGCCTGTGGCCATCAAACTGTGTAACTCCTCACTCAGAGTCAGACACTCTGAGCCAATAGTCAGACTGGACTCATTATTTTTAAATGCAGACAATTAACCTATTTATCATTATCATTTATCACTTCAATTCACTTCTTGAGTTGACGCTCAATGATGTGCGATAACTACGCATCTCTGTGCAATAACACACTATTTATTACACTGTGTACTTACATTTTATTTTCTTAGGATTTGCACATTTTACATTTATGCTTATACCATTTCTACTTATGTTTATATTCTTAGGACATATTTTTCTACTTAATATTTACCTATATGTTTTGTCTTTAAAAAATATATATATTTCTAAGACTTTGAATGGGAGCAACTGTAACGTAACCAATTTCCCCTCGGGGATCAATAAAGTATTTCTGATGCTGATTTCTGATTTAGCAAAGTTTATTTTTCTAGTTTTGTGCCACAGAGCAAGCAAGGGGGATTTTCTTGGACACCGTCTATAGAGGCTGACATTCTGCAATATCCTTCTCACTGTCTGAAATGTCACAAAAACTCTGATTTCTATTTATAACCACTGTGCTGAGTCTGAGGCATTTGCCCATGTGTTTAAGTATATCACTGTCAGTAGTGTCATTTTAGAGAGGAGGCCACTGCAGCTCTGATTAGTGGTACTGTGGCTCGTTCAATGCCTCCTGATTACTGCTACAACTGTGTTTCCATTCATTTTTTAGCAAGCCAACAATCTTCCTGTATTCTTTTCCATTCTTGTGAAATATCACAATCTGGTTTTTCAAATCCTCTGACATTTTTCCCCATGCAGAGCCATGATGTAGATATGCAAAGAGGATCAGCCCATAGGTCCAAAACTGAAGGTTCTGGTGTTCACAGCTCATTTATCACCATGTTCGTGCTAACTGCAAATCACAGGTGTACTCAGTTTTGTTTCGATGATCACAGGTTGTGTAACTTGAACGTCAGTGATCACGCGTATTCGCATTTGTTGCATTGAGTTTTTGCTTTTGAGCCTTTGTTTTGTTTGTTCATAGTAGGACATACTGTACTTGTCAAATTAGAAATAATACAATTATTAACAGGGGGTACAATGTTGAATCATTTGACATTTAAGAGATATTGCACGGGATTGCACTCACTCTCATAACAAAATACTACTTTATTCTATTATGACAACACATCCCCTACTGCTGTAAACATGTTTTCCCAATGGCCAATGACAAGTACTTACAATATCTGGAAAAGCCCAAAGTATGTATCCGTTTCGTATCACATGGATTCTGCTATAATTGATTTCTTCCAGTTCAACACCATTAATACCACCTTATTTTATGAACCTAAAAGCTCAGTTTGGACATAAGAATGGGCAGTGGTGGTCTAGTTCTTTGTGAAGTGAACTTGTAACCGGTGGGGTAACGGTTCGAGCCCCCGGACTGGCAAGAGGTTGAAGTGGGAAAGTGAGTGCGACCGCTTGTCCCAGTCACCACCACTGTGGGCCCTTGAGCAAGGCCCTTAACCCCTGACTGCACCCCGGGCACTGCACCGTGGAGGCCCCCTGCTCCTAGTATTAAGGTTAACTTTGAATAGGATGGGTCAAATGCAGAGAAGGAATTTCCCCAAGGTGATCAATAAAGGTTAGATTATATTACATTACATTAGATTAAGAAAGCAGGTGATCTTCGGTGCAGACACAAAACAGGTTTGCCAAAAAACAACTTAGTAAAACACAAGTGTATGAAAATGTTTTTATTTCATTAGATGTAAAGTTCCATTGCCCACTGATGGAGCTACAAAGCACGAGTTTGCTTTTCCCAGCATATTTATTGTTGACAAATGTGACCTAACACTATCCCAACCCTCAAAATGACATTTTACTGGTCCAAATACTCTGAAGACACCCCAAAAAGTCTGTTTTCCTAAAAACCCATCGATCAGCTTTCATGCTTCACAAGACTAATGATGTAGTAAAGCAAGTCACAGGTGTCACTAATAGTAAAAAGGTATTTAAACTGGAACATACAGTATATTTTTCTAACTTTCCCATAAAATCCAAGGGGAATGGCAGTAAATGTAGCAGTTTGTTCCCTAGAGTCAAGCTCATCACAACTGTGTGATCTGTTTGTTTTTTTTTGCATGTGTACTTAAAAATATTCAGTCTTCTGCTCAGGTTATTGCTTTAAAAATCTAGTGTGGTTAAAACATTGTACATTTAGCCAAAAGTGTGGTCAGGCCATGATGATAGAGGAACTTACTACATAAAATCTGGAGCAAAAAACATTTTTGTGAATTACTTTCGTGTTACATTTTAGGAAAAAGCCCGATTATTTCTTTTAGTTTGTAATATTCAATTAGAGACAAAATCGCACGGTAACCCTTTACTGCATGGTGTGGGTGAGAAAAATCATTTGCGATGAACTGCTTTAAAATGGCAAGTTCACCGTTGTTTAATAATGCACTGAATGGTTAAAATCATTGTCCTCTCTTGGGAGTCACACACTTAAGCGATGGAAAAAGTGCATCTAAGACTTCCAATAAAACATCTGGATATTCATTCACTATAAATTTCTGTTTATACATACTGTAAACAAGCTTGGATAACTTGAATTGACTTTGTTGCCAAAGGGAATCAACATGTCACGGTTCACATCCTACTCATACGACAGGAGAATCTATGGCCTCACATACATAGTGACTGGGAAAAAAAAAGATCCAATGATTCTGTTGGTACCATTCAGCAACCTTCAACTCAGAATTAATGTCAAAAACTCAGGTCGATTGACTTCCATTAATGCCCACTGTAAGCTTCAGTTTCACTTAAAAACAATACAAGCATGAAGAGGACTAGTTATGATTTATTGTTTTTTTTTAAAGAACACGCATCAGTCATTACGATTTGGCAGCAAGTCTTTTCAAAGATGTAAACTATTAGCAAATATTCTTTACTTCCTACTCAAGTTAGGGCAGCAAAAAGCAGCATTCCTTCAATGGTACTTCCTATTAATGCAGTAAAGGGTTAAGCATCTGTGTAGGACCATCAAATATTCAACTGATGCCAAAGTTCTTATGAATTCATCAGTTTAATATGTGAAATCAACTCTTGTAAGTGTAGAGCGGGCAGAGAGTTCAGGGAAATTTGTCATGTTTTTTTTTTCTTTCTCTTGTGTCTCTTTGGGGTCTTGCATGTGTGGAAAGGCAGTTTTTATTCTGCGGCTTCTGTGTCCTCAGTTGGCTGTCCAGTTGCATTTTCTGCTGTCTTTGAGGCCTAAAGAATGTGAAAAGGGAGGAACAAATCAGCACATGAGGGTGACACTAAAACAAATACAGCTGGAAGGAGACTTTAAAGACAGGAAAGGAAAAGGTAGCAAAGTATTAGGGCCTGGTGAGCTTTGGATCACTTCCATGTTCAATATTATAATGAACTATTACCTTCTTTTTCTTTTTCTTCTGTGTCTTACGGCTTGCAGAGCTTTGTAGTAAAGTCTGGGGAAGCAAGGAGACGCGTCAGTCTGAAGTAAATAAAGCCAATAATGCAGTCAGTTTCTATGCATGACATTTAAGTTTATTCACAATCTCACCCTTAGCTCTGGATCCTGAACTTCATGCTCTGACTTGTAGAGCTCTGGATCAAAGGGTCCGTTGGTGATTCTGTGAGGCCCGTTGGCCATCAGCAGCACTGTGAACTTAAACTGAGCTACACACTCACCTGAGAAGAAGGACACAGAAAGAGGTGGCGGCGGTGAGTAAAAAAGTAAAAGCTGTCAAAAAGCGCAAACATGCTTAGCAGAGAGGTAAACACTCACCCTCTTTCTCGTGTAGCACGCTGAAGGGCTGTAGCAACTCATGTTTGGCACACTCTACCACACCAAGACGGGCTTTGGCCTCATCCTCAAAAGCCCTGATGGAAAAATTCAGTGTTGGCATTAAGTGTGTGCTCAAGCCAAAGTGCATTAATATTCAACTTGCAGTCAAGCTCTTTAAAATTTCAGTAGGTGACGACCTACCTTAGAGTGAAGGGCATGGCATCAAAGCGTCGTTCCACCTCGCTAAAGAACGTACGGGAAGTCTTCATCTTCAAGCCATACTGCTTACTGGGGTCCCTCTTGTAAATCGTAGTCCTCAGACCTGCATCTCTGGCCTAAAACACAGGATAAATCCCCATATAAACACATTTATGAAAGCAAAGTTGCAGCCTCTGGAAAGCTACAGGTGAAGAATAAATAAAGACAAGACAGGCCACTGACCTTTCCTTCTCCGGTGCTTATCAAGACGTCCACAGCGTAGACTTCATGTACCTCAAACTCTGCCTTCTCGTGGTCCTTCCTGTCAAAGAAATTCAACAGCAGCAGGTCAAAACACATTCAATGGATCTTTAATCTCACCATCTCACCTACAGTCAATAAAAATGTGTCTTAGTTAGACAAAACTGTCAACAAATCACAGAGTAAATACTTTTCATTGAGAACTATTCTCATGCAACATTAAACAGCCACAGAGACAGACAACAGGCCTCTCTGTTACCTTTGCCTCTCTTCAGAAAAAACAGCAATATGGGCTTAATTATTGCCAGTAACCTACACCACAGCTAAATGGATACAGGATTTTTGTGGCCAATATTGACATGTGAGGTTTTAAAAAAATCTGATAATGACTGGGGGATACTAATTTTCTCTCCACAACCCATTACACAAACAAATATCTCAAATTCTTTAAAACAACTACAGCCAAGAAACATACTGGGGATGAGCTTTAACTGTTCAAACTAAAGTGAACAGTCCTACAGACCACATGCTTCCCTGAGCGCTGTTTCTGGTTGTCTTTGTTTAGTTTTCAGATGCAATGTTTTGATTGCTTTCAACATCACAAGCAAATTTATCGCCACTGTATTAAAAAGGTAAAATAATTTTAGCAGCAGGACAAAAGTGATCTAATTCAATGGCGGGATATCCTGAGGGAATACTCCCATGAGTAGAAACAACAAAAAAACAATGTACCTTTGCTGGTCTGACGGGTTCTGAATTATGGTCTTCTCTCCGTCTATGACATGCTGCTTTAGCTGATGAGACAGCATACCTTTAAAACACAGAGCCAGACAGAATATATGATGTCAAACAGGTAAAGTGAACCATTTTTATGACCAAGTCCACATCAGCAGTCATCTTCCTGAACAAATCTGAAGAGAAGCAGCTCATTAAAAGACACTGACCCTCAATAGGGGAGCATTTGAACGACTGTGCGATCTTGTTCCAGGCTTCTGTCACTTGAGTGTTCTGAGAGGATGAGAAACACGCATTACTTTTGAATGCAAAATACAGTTTCTCATTAACTGATAAATACAAAAAAATATCACAACACCAAAAGCTGAAATTCCACCTAAAACATTTTTTTTAATGTGTTTTATTATATAATCTGATAAATTCAGGGGAGGAAACAGCATCAGAGCACGACTATTAGAGAATTACAGATGTTTTTTAAGGATTAATTCGTCACATTTCAATAAGTAACTAGTTACAACTGTTGAAACCTATTTTACGAACTATCTAATCATGGCCAGAGCCAGCAGCCATTGTAGAGAATATAACTCATTAACTTGGTTGACCTGAAAAACACCGTGAGGACGTGGTTAAAATGTACCTGGTTACCAGGTTTCACAAGGCGTAGAGCTGCTTCTGCACACAGGTGAGCTGCTTTGATTACATCGGCTTTCCGGCCTGTGATGGGATTCTCCTGCAGAAATAAAACACGGTGAGAAGAGGACTTAAAGACCCGCAGGAGGGAACACAAAGCTGTGAGTTTTAGGAAAAGGCCCTCACCTTACTGGCTCCCACAACAAAGCTGTGAGCAACATTGGCAATGAAGCCATCAACATGAACCCCTAGATCTCTGCACAAAATAAGAAGAAAAGAGAGAAGAGTATGAAATAACAATAAAACAAAGGAAAGTGATCATGTCTCAAATTCATTTCAAGTTTAACTGCGACCAGTTGTCAAGATTACGGATATTGATGTGGGAATCAATCAAATCAACTTTGGGAGGGCAAAATGTCAGTTTCACTTTGGGAACTGACACTAAACAATAAGAGAAGGTCAGACAGAAATAAAACTGCTTAATCTGCTATGGCCATTAAATGGAAGATATATCCCAAGGTGATTTTTTTTTGGCAGTACGTCAGCTGGAATACAGTGAAGGACTTATTGTGAATTCAAGGCATTGGTAGTACAGACTGTAATAAATTGAACAGACATGCCCAGCCAGAAGGTTAGGAGTGTGTGTAAAGTGAGAAACATACAAACCTAGCACGTGAAACCACATCACCATGAGCTCTAATGAACATTTGTAAAACACTGAAAGTCTATACATAACACAAACAAGACGTTACAGAGGACAAAGACATTAGTGGCAATACAACAACTAAGATGAATCTGTTCCCATTTTTTAAAAGCACAATGTTGCATTAGAAAAATGTGATATATGGGATTTAGCTGTTGGATGGACATCGGCTAAAATCCGACATATCACTTCAAAAGCTGCAAAAAAAACCTTACTTGTTGTTTGCCACACAGGACAAGACAGAAAGACAAGACCGTACTGATGAAGCAGACAATCAACAGCAAAGAGAAAGCCCCCACAAACAAGCTGAGATGTCACATAGAAAGAAGGGAGGACTACACACTGGGAGACTCAAGACACAGAGGGGAAGGAGGGGGTAACATCATTGCAGAGCGTGGTGCCTACATTTTGACCAGATCCCCATCTTTAAGTGTGTAGTCAGGGTCACTCTTCAGGGGAGAGAAGTGGCAAACACAGTTATTGACTGAGACGCTGGTAGGAAAGGCAATGCCTAGAAGAGGGAGAAGAGAACCACCAAGTCTTCATTTGGAAATCATCCACAAATTTAGCAAGAAAACTATAAAAGAATGCTGGAGGTGACACTTGGATCACCTAATAAACTTGTCATACTCTGCCACCATGTTAGTTGTTTTGAGAACCGCTGCTGTTATTCACGCTAAACGAGGCTGTGTGAAATGACACACCAACAGTTTGCATGACTGCATCTACTCTTCTTGATGGGTCCAACTCGGCTCATCCAAAAGCAGCACACTTGTACCGTCTTTGCCTCACCTTTCTTCATTTCTTTCTCCTTCTTGAAGACCTTTCCAGTCTCAGCCATGATATAGGCGTCACCTTTCTCACAGAGGCTGAGCACAGACACCCCGGGCTTGGCTGTTTCCACCACCAGACGAAGGGCCTCTGGGTGAGACAAATGGTACTTGGTTAAGAGAAGGGTGAGGGGGAACAGACAAAACAGGAAGGTCAAGCAGGCAGATACGGTCGGTAAATATTAAAACTGTGTTGTGATGAGAATAGATACTGTAGAAGATTCTTTCTTAAAACAACGCAGCATGATTGGTTTGCAAGAAACACCTCTGTAGCCTCACAACAAATAATTTTAACCACATTCCCTGAGCCTGCCAGAGGTTTTGTTCTTGTTAAAGGAGATTTTTCTGCCAATTGTTGCCAAGTGCTTACTCAAAGGGAATCTTTGGATTTGTTGGGTTTCTCTATAATTTTGTAAGTTCTTTGCCTTATGTTGTGAAGTGCCTTGAGATTACATTTGTTAAGAATTGTGCTACATAAATAAAACCATATTAAATTCAATTCCAGAGACCATAGCACCCATTTCTATTAAAACATACTTAAATACTGGTTATTATGTGTAATAGGACACAAGATAGAGTAAGAACAGGGTTGGGGAAGTAACAGTAGATACAGTGACGCAATATATAATCGTCTAACATCCTGCCATACTATTTGAAATTATGAAGCCAGTGTACCTTTTGCAGGCTGCAAGTCAAAGTCAAAGGGCAAGACTGATTTATTACAACACTAGATTTTGTATAATGTGACAAAGTACTGAGACTTATTAGTTACTTAATTTGCTGGCTGACAAATTAATGTTCGACTATTTTATCAAAAAAAAGTGTCTATTAAATATGATATTAAATATTAAAATGTTCCATAACAGTTCATAGAATGTGGACAGAGGACTTAATCTAAATCTAACAATCCTAATTTCATTTCCAATCAGCAGCTAAGTATTATCATTATTGTGTAACTCTAACAAATAACTCAGATATGTCAAGCAGCTGTGTGCTCAAAAGCAGAGGGGACAGTTACATACAAACTGTAGGCTCGTTATGTCAGTTACGTTAGCACAAATATTAGTCACTTATCCGTCAACTACTAATAATTGAAAGTTAAAGAGAAAGTGGCAGAAAAAGTTCAGTCTGGCTTCGTATCTGTGGCTGCCTCGTTATCTCTCAGCTCGTTAACGTTTGCTTAACATGTAGCGGACTACATGGCAGCAGGCTAAGCTAGCTGGCTAGTTAGCATCCCACGTTAGTTAGACAGCTAACTGCAGCTAAACCTAACGTCAAGTAGCAGTAAAACAGAGGCTAGCATTAGCTGAGTTAGTCAGTTAAACCTGAAGCAGCTGCTCCTGCTAGCTGCCCGGATAGAACAGCATATGTGAGCCTCAAATGTAAACCACATGGCTGCTGCTGGGAGTCTAACGTTCAGCTCGACAGGCCAAACGGAGCAGCTCGTCCCTTCCAGTCACCAGCTGCTGCTCTGCCACTTACGGTTCGCTATGTCGCCTCCCATCTTGTACTTGGTGACCACCAGGTCCTCGGCTATGGTCTGCTCCTGCTCGTCGTCGGACATGTTGGCAGTGAAGTTTGAGTCGCTCCTCGGCCCTGGACAGCGACAGTTTCCCCGCAGCTCTGCTCGGCTCTGCTCGGCTCTGACCGCTACTGTTGCTGCTAACTCGGGCCTGCTGCTGCCGCCAAGCCCCTCCCTCTACTCCGTGACGTGAGCCGCGTCACAGCGACCCCAGCGCGCCAAAATCCAGCGACCCTCTGACATGATGCCTGCATGTGTCACATGCACTGATGATATCCACTGCCCCGGCGTAACAGGTGGAAAGGTAAGAAATGCCACCAGATGTAAGGACACAGCTGTCACTACATTACTGCGCTTATTTAGTCAACACAACAATGGAAATGTGCCACTGAAAACAGATGTGGCTGATTTAGGCTGTGGTATACCAATATTTAGAGAACTACTTTTTGTGTTTGGAAGAACAGGTTTGTGGTGAAGTCTTGGCTTCACTTGACTTCCCTGAGAAAGAGGAAGGAAGCAAGGATGTAAGGAAGGAAGCAAGGATGTAAGGACAGATAGAGGAGAAAGGAGGGATGTAGGAGAAGGAATGAAGGAAGAGGAATGAATCATGTATGGAAGGAGTTCAAGGTGGAGGTAAAAGGAAGGATGTAGGAGGACAAGGAAGGAAGGAAGGAAGAATGGAGGAGAAGGAAGAATGGAGGTGAAAGGGGTGATGGAGGAGGAAGGAAGGAGAGATGAATAAAGGAAGAGTAAGGAAAAATGTAAGGACAGATGGAGATGGAGGGAGGAAGGAATGATGGAATAGAAAGAATAAATGTAGGAGGAAGAGCAAGGAGGAAAGGAAGATTTCTTTCTTTCTTTCTATTGGCCAGAATAAAGGTAGATGTTGTCATTCATTAGGCGACCAGACAATAATGTGTTGAGATATTGCTTTTGAATAGGATTCTTGTATTTCTATTTTGTAACCTGAATATTAATATCTAGAAAGTGTTCTCTGAAAGACAACAAATACAGTAGATAGTAGAAAACAGTTTCTAGCTTAATAATGTCTAGCTAATGTAACATGTTTTGCTGCCATGGAGGAAATACTGTAGATTCATTACAAGCAGAGAGAAGGAAGAAACTTGTCCGGCACAGACATTGTGTTTAAAAAACAGTCACTCAGAAACCTCAGGAAAATCCTGCAGGTTGCACAAATTATCATCATATCCCAGCAAGTTCATATAAAAAGTTGCTCCAAAATATTTTTTATTGAGTAGAAAATGTGTCGTATGGCATCAGAAAAAGAGGTTTCAAAACATAAAGTTATAAATCTCCAACAAAAGCAATTGTTCTCAAAAAACAGTTTTGTTCATTAAAATGTAAACAGAAAAATATAGCTTGTAATCTGTTCTTTTCTTGTAGTGTGTTCAACATTCAGTGCTATTGATTATGGAAATGCCCCCATAGGCCTAAAACGCAGACATAATGTCAGCCTGTAAGAAACGACAACGGTGCAAACAAGTCACACACGTTGGGTTTTCTGAATTCTGTCACAGGCTACATTATGATCGTGGCTTTTGATTGCATTTCTTATTTCAGGTCCTTCATGACTTTGTCTCAGAGGGAAGCTCGTGAGATTGTAAATGTTCTTCATGTAGGTACTGCTTTGGGCTTCAGGAACATCCTGCTGTGCCAGTAGCCTGGGTTGTCAAAAGATCTGTCACCGGCAGGAGGTTCCCCAACACCGACTCCAGCTCGCACTTTTACATGGGGGTCAAACCCGGACTGATGTGCCTCATTGCCCCCCGCTGCCCCCTCCGGCTGCCTCTGCACATTCTGGTACACTGCTGCATCTGCAGGCGGTGGGGCAGCAAAGTAGTCCATGTCCTCGTATTCATACGCCTCGCCCTCGTCTCTCTCCTGCATCTTCGGCTCCTTCCCGTCACGAAGAGCTTGCCGTAGCTTCGGCTGTCTGTTTGTGTAATGATAGTTACTGTCCTCTACATACTCCTCCTCTTCCTCATCCTCCTCCTCTTCCTCCCCTGTCATCCTCGCTGATGCTGGAGGAGGAGGAGGGTCGTGGGCTGGAGGGCCTTCTTTTTCTCCTCCTCTGATGTCCATGTATTCATATTGAACTTCATTGGATCCTTGCCTCTCTGAGTCAGAGTTGTCTTTGCTCCTTGTGTTTGCTCCCCTCACCTCCATGGACAGCATGGTGTCACATGAGCAGGCTGTCGCTTGCGATGATACAGAGGAGGTTCGTTTCTTGTTCGGCTTCACCCATTGTCTGCTGTGCCTGGGTGTTACAGGTGTTACGCACATCTGCTTGTTCATGTACTCGTATTCTTCATTGTCTGGGTCATCCAGGAGGCCTGACGAGTGAGACTTGCCCATCCTGCTAGAAGTGGCTCGAGATGAGTAAAGCAGAGTATCTGAAAAAAAAAAAAAAGGAAATAAGTTAGTCTTTGTGCATTACCTTATGAAGACATAATCACAAAATGTTGTAGCTGTGCTGAGCAAAGAATTTTTTGGACCCATTCACTGTGCAGACACTTATTTTCCCAGCACACCTGATATTAGTTAGGGGAATGGGTACATTTCATTTTGTTAGAACGGTTAGTTTTACTTTTTTTTAAAACCTTTAAAACATTTTCTTTACTTTCCTTCTTTTCTTTTACAGTAAAAATATAACATTTTAAGAATCTGAAATTTAATTTGCACAATCTTGCAATGAATTCTAAAAGGAATAGATGTCATTTGAGAAAATACATTAGATGAAAAGATTGATACCACTTCAACTATCTGTGCACAAACACCAGAAATGAGGGGATAACATTTTCCCAAGGTGACTCTACATACCACATATGTTTTGCCGCTTACATTTAAATTTTGCTCCTATACATCTCTCCTCTATGCTCTGTGTAAACACAGCCTGCAGTTCAGCTGAAAAGTCCTTACATTTTTGTTCTGTGACTGTTGGTGACAGCTAAGTATGAGTTGGCCTGGTTTGTGAAAATGGTATATCTTTGGGAAAAGTTTTAAATGAGACATGTAGAATAAAGTGATTTTGATGGAATATCGCAATTTTAAGCTAAAATTCAATATTGCAAGTTTTCCGACAGAACCGCATGTCACAAATGAGGATTTCAAGAACCGTCAGAGTGTTGAAAATCCCATAATTCATTTTTTTTAAAACTGTTTCTGACTTGGATAAATTTTGCCTTTTAAACCCACTGGCTGATTTTGGAGTTCGGAGGGTAACATGGTAAATAATGTTCAACTGTTATGGAACCTGAAGCTTAATGGGTCCTAACCATTTGTTGGTTGGTACGAATTACCTCACGGTAACCTCATAATGATGATAAGACCCCAAGAAGTCGCTGCCCATTTCAACAAATAGCTGCCAACATGTCAGTTTTTCACTTTGGTCTGTGTACAAAGTCAACACACGATATAATGTATTATAGGGAGATATGGAGGTTCTAGTTAGCAGATACTAGCTGTTTCCAGTCTTTGTGCAAACCTAACTTGTTCCAGATAGGAGAGTGGTTATCGGTCTTAAATCAGTCTTGTCCTTTAAGCAGATGACAACCTTTTCAGATACTATAAATGTAGCATAGTACTTAACAAAATATTATATCTGATGTCATACTTATTACTTAAAATGATCCAAGAATAATGTGTTATTTAAATTTTACAAAGAAAGATTGTAATAAAACTGTTAGTTTTGTACTGATTCGATAAAATGTTGGCTTTGACCCAGCAGAACTATCCCCTTCCTCTAGATCTATCACCTAATTCTCTAGAACAATTATTAGGGCCATGTAAATTTACAGTTAATGTATCACCTCTCTCTGGGCTGCCTCCAGGAAGCACATATCCGTTCTGATCCTCTTCCTCCATCTCTGGTGACGGAGTGTCCGATTGGCCACCGGACATGCTGTCCCTCTGAGACACATAAGCGCTGTCCTCTCGCTGACGTCTTCTTTTCAGGCTCCCTGCCAGAGAGAAGTCCTCGCTTATTTCCAGCTCCACTGCTGTGCCGCAGCCCTCCGAGCTCTCAGACATAGTGCGGGCAGAGTTTAATCGAGAGCGTGACTGCCACGTAGCCTGCACAACACAACACAGACAGCACTGTATTAGTAAATTAACAACAGTAGGAATCTGCAGTCAGATGATATTGGTGTTATCTTGTAAAATTAGACAAAACAGTTTGTATATAAAGTGTCTTAACACCAGAGAAGAAGGTTTTAGCTACCTGTCCTTGGTTGTCAACACCTGGGGTCATAGGCAGGTATCCGGCCACGCTTGATGGATTAAGAACCACCTTTACAAGAAAAGACAAATGAGATTTAGGTACAGGAGGGTGACAAAAAATACCTTTCCAGACATAAACTGCACATTAAATTGACAGAAGGTGGTGTCTCCTACTCTGTGAGTGTCCATCCTGGAGAGGCGACTGAGACTCCTAGACAGGTACTGTGGGACTGGAGTCACACCATCCACCACCACCTCTGCCCCCAGGTCCTCCAGATCTACATCCAGGTCATCCAGGTCATCCAGGTCTGTACTCCGCTGGACGGGTTCATCTGGGCCGGCGTCCTGTTGGCTACAGTCCTCCTGGCAAACCGATGTTAGCAACAGATTAACATCTTGCATGTACGCTTTTACTGGAGCTCCACATTAAGCAGAACCATCCACAGGGAAAATAACTGTGGATTAAAGGCTACTCATAGAACAGGGCCTGTCTTACTTTGATCACCAGGTAGCGAGGAGGATCTCTGGCCATTCTGGCAAATTCACTGGCCAGCTCCTTGAATGTTGGACGGACATTCTCATCGATCATCCAGCCTGAGTGATTAAGAACAAGAGTCATAGTGGTTTAAACTAAATGTCACCATTTAAGATGCTGTTTTCACCATCTTAATTTAGTGTGCAAGCTAAAATTAGATGAGCACTAAACACAAAGTACAGCTGTAGCTGCTGGTAGTGTCATTAGTTTTTCAGGTATTGTTTCCCCTTATCCTAAGGGGGTCATGGATGTAGCTACAAATATTCATGACAATCCATCCAAAACCAGTTGATTTTTCACACTTTGGCCTCATGGTGGGCATAAAAGTCAGATCCATTAAACTCAGTGGGATTCATCCTCTAAGTATAGTGAACATTTGTACAAAAGTTCAGTGCAATTCATATTCAACAGTTGTAGAGATATTTTAGTATGTACCAAAGTGTTGGTCCAACCAGCCAACCAGTATTGCCACCCCTAGAGACATGGCTGAGAAGCATATATTTGCACCACTGCAGGTGAATAAAAGGGTCAGTAGAAAGGTACTCACACTTGACCATGACCATGTAGACATCAATGGTGCAAATCTGCGGCTGGGACAGACGCTCGCCCTTTTCCAGCAGGTCAGGAACCTCCTGTGAACGCATTGTTGTATACGGCTCGGCCCCAGAAGACATCATCTCCCATATGGTCACACCTAAATGAAGGTGAAGGATTTAGTGTGGACCAAAACTGCAATTCTGGTATATCTGACACATTGCACCAACATTTTCTGTTATTATAAACAACTCTTGTAATATGCATTAAAACTCACCATAACTCCAGACATCGCTCTGATGTGTGTATCTGCGAAACAAGATGCTCTCCAAGGCCATCCACTTGATTGGTGTCTATGAACACAACCAAAAAATGTCTTTATTGGTTACTTGAGTTTAAAACACCAGAATAAATGATCAGTGAATATAAGAAAGCAACAGCGGCAATGTTTCAATGTTGAGTGCAAAATGGATTTATATCAGACTCCTTGTTAATAAACTATGATCATTTTAGCCAACAGACCTTGAGCTCATTGTAAAAATACTTTTTGTCATCAGGGTAGAGCAGGTCTGCAATGCCGTAGTCTGAAATCTGGGCGGTGAAATTATTCTTCAGGAACACATTTCTGGCAGCCAGGTTTCTGTGGACAATCCTGTTCTCCTCCAGGTAATTCATACCCTGACAAGGGAAGGAGAATGCTCTGGTTAAGTGCTCGCATTATCAATTTGTCCAACACGCAACAAAATGTCGGTCCTTTACCTTTGCGATCTGAACACACCAGTTGAGCAGCCTCTGTGGGCCGAGCTTGTTCTTGTGCTTCCTGACGTGCTCCAGCAGGGTGCCCTGATTGTAGAGCTGAGTGACGAGCTGCAGGCTGTCACCGGGACAGATACCCTGGGTCCTGACAACGTTAATGTGGTTCAGGCTTCCCAGTGCCATCATGTGCTGCAGCAGCCATTGAGGGTAAATCATTATCATCATTTCCACAAAACTCTGCTAAATCTATGTTGTAGGTGTGAAATACTCTTTCTACAGGCCTGAGAGTTATAGACAAATACATATTTTAGGCAGGACTTTTCTTCAAGTGACATTTTCTTACATCTGTCAGCTCACAGAAGGTCTGTCGACCACTGCGATCATGAATCGTCTTTATGGCCACAGGAAGCTTCACTGTATCTCCTTCAGGAATCCAGTAGCCCTGTGAAGTACAGACAGCAGAGAGACACATTCAGAAAAACAAAACTCAACAAAAATGTGATGTGTAAGAGGAGCATTGTATGTAAACTTGTTACTACACCAGGTACCTTATAGACGGATCCAAACACTCCGTTACCCAGCAGCTTGACTTTACGCAGCTCTGAGGGCTTCAGGATCCGAGCGTTGACATGAGACCCTTTTTCTTCCAGAGGCTCAAAACCCTGCAGGCGTACAGAGTAGATGTTAAAACAAACACAAATAGAGATTAACACAGCACAGAGAAACATAAACTACAGAATCAGACTGACCGCTCCACTCTCCATGTATCTCCTCATTGCTCTCTTGCGACGGATGGCGAGACCTCGTCGGTACAGAACAGTCAGAACGAAGATAGAGAATGATAGGAAGATGAGGGCGATCACTCCCAGGACGATGGCTGTGGTCTCATGTCTAATGACAGTGATGGAAAGGATATCACAGCATCAGCAATGGATACTCAAAAATTTCATAAAATATGTCATAATGAGGGCTGCATGGCTAGAAGATCCCTGGTTCGCACCCCTGCCTTTCTGGGATCTTTCTGTGTGGAGTTTGCATGTTGTCCCTGTGCAGCGTGGGTTTTCACCGGGTTCTCCAGCTTCCTCACAAAGTCCAAAAACATGTTGAGGTTAACTGGTGATCCTAAATTGTCTGTAGGTGTGAATGAGAGTGTGCTTGTTTGTCTGTCTCTATGTGTAGCCCTGCGATAGACTGGCAACCTGTCCAGGGCGTCCCCTGCCTTCACCCTGAGTCGGCTGGGATAGGCTATGATAAAGATACACCCACACGTTCACACAGATAATGGATGGATGTCAGAATGAGAGGAAAACTCACCCAGTAATGTATCGTTTAGACTCTGCACAGTCCCTGAGACCTGGACCGGAGCACCTAAACACAAAACACATACATTGTCAATGTAAAGGAGAAGCACATGCATGTGTGTTTGTGTGCATCACCTCATATTTCTACTCGTATCTCACCCTTTAGTGCAGTTGACATGACACGATTCACAGCGGCCCAGCTTGTTGGGGTATTTGTAGATGACTCCCTCCCCTCCCATCACACCATCAGGACACGTGGACACACAGTGTGGACCGTCCTGCAGGCTGGCACATGCTACACACTGATCTGCTCCCTGGTAACAATAAAGGACGCTTTAGCTGACAGATATTTGTACGGAGAAAGAAATGGTTCCAAGTCATGGCAGTATGGCGGAGAGTCATGTCTAGTTAAAAGCCACTAGATGGCAGCAGAAGTTATTCCTGCTGTCTTGAGCTTTAAAGCCAGGTGTGAGGTCGAGATAATCATACCGGGCCTGTGCAGGTCTGCTTCCCCTCCTGGACTTTACACTCAGGGTGACAGGGCATACACTCCCCTGATTGAGTAGCAAACTCCCTCTTCTCCCTGCAGATAACAGTGAAACACTTAGCACAGCCACGCCACAGCCAACATTACTCACATTAAGGCAAACAGGTTTAATATTAGGAGATATTTTGTGAAGACTGACCCGGTTAAGAACATGCAGTCTGGCACACATGTCCCTCCCCTCCTGTATTTCTTACAGGAGACACACTGGTTCGGTCCGGGACCCCAGCAGCCGTCAGAGGAGCACAGGGGGTCGCACACGTGGCCTTCATTCACTACAAAACAAAACACAAGTGAGCACACTGATGCGCTATCAACACTGACCAGGTTTAAGATGCTCCGTCTTCACTGACCGCACTCATTTAAAGGTCGGTTCTCCTTGAGGTCGATGTGTCTTCTTCTCTGCGGACGGGAGCTGCTGTTTAGGATTCGTGTCCAGTTGACAGTGTTGTGATAGCAGAGCTTCTTGTTTCCTGTGATGTAGACGCCGCCGTCATTTATCTTTCGCAGTGAGCGCAATCCAAGGGAGGTCAGAGATTTGCTCCTCATCACCAGAAGAGAGTAGCCCCTGGAAGAGCAGGACGAGGATGGATTTTAGGAAACGCAAGGAATTAGAAGATGACAATATTGGAGTTTTGTTTAAAATACTATGGAAGTAAATAAAACATTTTTAGGCAACTGAATGTTACACTGAAAACCATCTTTCTGAAATGATGTAGTTTGATATCCGTAGATTATTTTTCACATGGTAATTTCAGGTTTGCTATTTCAACATCAGTTTTTTCTTGGATCACATCAATGAAAGAAGATAGTATGGCTTTCTTGTTTATTTTGTGTTTAAGTTCCTGGTTTCACGTCTGAATTTCACCAATTGCAATTAGAAAAACTTGATTATTTTAGTAAAACAATGGACACAACTTTAATTCACAGCACCCTTAAAAATAGTCCTTTTAACATGTTTTTCAAACTGCACAACCTGTAGCTAGGTACTGGAAATGTTAAAAAAAAAAAAAAAAACAGAGATAAGAACCAAATAAATTAATTTAAATGGTTTTCAGTGTAATTTTGTGGTATTTAAATTCCAACATTAAATAGATGATCAGATGTGATTACATTTCAAGAAGCAACCCCTTATTGGCTTTCTTTGATTCCACAAAATACAACCAGAACTTCAGATTCCCAAAAAGTAAACACCCATCAATTTTCATAATAAAGAGCATGCAAGAATATTATGTAAACTTCTTGTTCCCACCACCAACTTAATTCCACAATCCCACCACTGAATCATCCGTGTAAGAATAACATGGAATGATATTCCAGAAACTGAAAACAGTATTTTCATCTCAATGATTGCATGACAACGCGGAGAGACAAGCATGCGAAACGTTTACTGTACCTTCTAGTGCTCACTCCTCTAAACAGGGTAAAAATGACGTATAACAAGGAAATAAAGGTACAAAACACAAACAATCAGATTCATGCCAGTGACGGTTTAGTTTGTTCAAGATACAACAACATGATAGTGTCAAGAAGGAAAACTGCTTACTTGAAAAATGTTCTGCCTTGAATTGTTTGGAGGTTGGAGAAGACTGACAGGTCCGACATGCTTTCAGGCCACGACTGGATGCTGAGGTAGTCTGAAAGTGGAAATGTGTTTTAGAGACCGTGACATGAAATCAAAAACAAAAGTTATCAGTTTCAAGATCTGCTCACCTGTGATTTCCCTCACAGTGCTGAAGATTTTCAGTTTTTCTGGGTCAAGGGGTGGTATGCCGTTGTACTCATCACTTTGAGCAAAAAAGAAAAGGCACATCTTAAAATACTGACTGTCCCACTAAATATAGTAAAATCTCTGTTGCATTTTATGAAAACTAATGGAGGAAGAGTTTTATTTACCCTTCTATTCCGGTTACCAGGAAGTGAAGACTGCCCTGGATCTTGGTGCAGTTTATGAAACTGTCTATGTTACGAACATCGACGGTTTGTCTGGTTGGACTTCCTGTGCCGTGGCAAGCTTGGAGGAAAACACAGAGGAGGAGAACGAAAGGGTTTTGAAAATTAGTCCCTCTTTGGCCATTGACTAAACCCCTAAATCTCGTTTGTTGTTTGTTTCCATGAAATTAGTCCCATCCTGTCTTAAAATGGATCCTGCTGCCTCCTCTAGAATTTGCAGCTCTATGAAGTCCTCTGCTCTGTCTATATCCACCCCTCCACCACTTACTGCAGCTCAAGCACACCAGCTCACCTACACCAGCTCACCTACAATTTTGCTCAAACACTGTAAAGCTACTGTCCGCTACACAATGACAAGGTGTAACATTGGTCAGCCATACATCGAACCAGAAACTGATTCTGAAAAGGAATAATGATACAGAAACCCTGCAAGTGGACGGGATTAGTTCCTCAGGTTTTTACTTATGAAACCCAAAAGTCTGAATCCAAGCTTTGACTGCAGTTTCAAGGAAGAAACACTCAGCAATGGCACTCACTGCTTATTTCACTCATGATGTGTCTTAAGGACAAGAGGTTTAAACCAACCAGCTGTGGTGAAAAACACCTCAGTACATTTATATTTCCATTGTGTCCTACTTTGTTTTATTATATCCAACAGCTAGAGTTACTTTGTAGAATAACATATAACCAACATCTATTGGAGATTAACTATCCAACATTATGTAAAGTAGTTACTGTAAAACTTCCTCCTCCATTGCCATCAGCTAAACTATATGGTAAAATTAGACATAATACTCTTACTTTTGATGCAAAATGCATTTTAAAAAGCACACCTGTATCTTGATTAAGTAAAATTTTGATTGAAATGGTTGCAATAGAGTAGTTCCAAACCGTAATTGCTCTTTCTCTTACTCAAAAGTAACTTCCACCAGTGCTCTGCTTGTTTCTCAGATGCAGAAAACAACTCTTTGGACTCAGTTTTGAAGCAAACGTGTAGTTCTTTTAAATACCTTTGGGACAGAGGCCTCCACAGGGCTCACATATCTTCAATCCGTTTTTCTCCACCTCCATTTTATCAGATGGGCAGTTGCTCACACATGAGCTGCCATCGACCAAAAAGTTTGCTATTAAACAGAAAATAAGGTGCAATAAGGTGAAGGTAAATGACCACAATACAGTGTGCCAGTGATGGCATTAACATTTGTGTAACAAGGGGAGCTTTCTGAAAAGCAAACATAAAAACTGTATTTGTACAAGAAGAACGGCGAACTCTGAGTCTGTGTGAATGTGTGGGTGTAAGGCAGTATGAGTGGGGACTCACTGGGGCACTGGGCTACACAGATAGAGCCGTACTGGTACTTGGCGTTGGGGTTGGGCTCCATTTTGAAGGCATGTTTGTTGTAGATCAGAGTCTGGGGACACTGAGGGACGCAGGAGCCCGAGTTGTTGAAGTTCCTGCAAGCCTGTAGAATGTCACATTGAGGAAAGATAGATTTGATTTGTGTCTGATATATCTTTGTCCCAGTGAATATTTGGTCCATTTACAAGTAGTTATTTTATTAACTTTCATGACTTAAGTGTCCCAGAAAGGAGTAACAACGTGTCAGTGATCAGGACACTGAAAATAAGGCAGCTATTTTCAACCATAGCTAATTTTTAAATCAGTTTTTCTGACTGCAACATGTTAAAAAGCTTATTGACTCACAAAGCAGTCTGTATCCAGGGGTCCGGTGCAGCCTCCAGCACACTCACTGTGGCAGCAGTCACTCGGGCTTGTACCAAAGCATCGGCCGTTACACTGAAGGGCGCACACAGTCTTTGTCACTGAAACAGAGTAGAGAGCACGTTAATCCATGATGTAAACATCTGACACCCCAATGCTATTAACTGAAATTGCAGACAAACTTAAAAACAAACTTAAAACAAGCATTATCTGTAGGGCATCTTTAAAACTCCCCAAGGCAGCGAGTGTTATATTATAAATTTGAACTGATGCATGAAAAATAAAGAAATTAAAGTAGAAGGTGTTGATGTGACTCACGGATTTGGCAGGTGTCATTTCCTGGACCCCAACATGACAAGTCTCCACATGCTTTGTCACAAGGCACTGAGGGAACATTTTACTGATCAGTAGGTGAATTTTTACATTTTACGTCTGGCATTAAAGGATAGGTTCACATTGTTAAACACTGAAAGAGTTGTCATTTGCTGTAATCAGCCTTGTTGTTCATACTGTTTATGAAGAGATCAGTTCCTTATATGAACTATTGCAGTGCAAGAGATGGAAAACAAAATCTAGAGTCCTTCTGTGTAATAAAAGACACACTCTGGACTGATCCAAAGTCCAGAGTGTTAACCTATAAACCTAACCCTAACCTATAAAGTGTTGAATGGAGCAATAAATACATTGCAAAAGGCTGCCTGAAATGCAGTAAATAAGAAAATTCATTTTATTTAAACATTTAAATTTAACATTTAACCTATCAGATGGAGATCAGGATACATTGGCCATATATTCACACCATTTGAATGAAGCCCCAACAACAGTCAAAATAACTGATGTCAATTTGGTGATGATGAAAATGTCAAGAGATGTTTTCGTTGAATTTCTTATATTTATAATGTGTTATTTGAATTAATGCTCTGTTTCATTTGTTGAGTATTCATGTGGGATATGTTCAATTAAAGTGTGATATTTTGTCTATTTATTCAGTGGACATATTCAGTGTTTGGGGTCTATGTAAGCAGTGTACCTAGCAGAAACACACAGGAACAGTGTTGCTAATACGCCTCAATATTTGTTTACTGCAAGTCATATTGTTCTTGCATCTGACATTTTCCTCAAATCGTGCAGGTGTATTTCAGAGTTAGTTCAACCAAATGTGGATCTTCTACTTTCTTTTTTGTGAAAAATGTCCTATTTCAGCACACATTGTTTCCTCCACCTATTCAGCTGTGGCAGAAAGATAATAACACAAAAAGAAAGAAATCTGCACTAAAAACAAAAATCAGGTTCAAGTCTTATATTTGTAGATTTTGTTCCCCATTTCTTACACTGGAATAGATTTGTCTCCAGCCAGCAGGCCTGGAATAACAACTACAGTGGTTTGGAGCACTTTTCATGTACATTTGAGTTTTGTTTTCATCAGAACCCATCCTTTACTGTAACTGATGTTCACTGTAGCTATCAACCTTCTGCACTCACTTTTCGGCCCGTTGCCCTCGATCATAATGTCGGCTTTTTCATCCTTCACTATGTCCCGCCAGTTCACCTGCGGGGCATAGCTTAGATACTTGTTCTGGATGATCTTCACTCCTCCCTCCAGTATCTCTGTGGATGACACACATGCATGTAAATGGGGAGGGACAAATTAGGGAAGCAAGCCCCAACAGGCCTCATGACTCATTCCTGTCCGCCATTCGCTGTTTACTACACCACATACAAGCCGAGTATAATGTGCCGCAGCTCGTGTTACACTGGCGGTTGAACGCATGAGACATTCCAGCGGCTCCACATCAGTGCGAGCAGCTCACATCGCTGCCGACCGGTATTCTGCAGGTGTGGCTGCACTGTGTGGGCGTGGGAGCTCCAACAGTAACAGATATCCACTTTGAGCATATATCTGCTGCATTTCGGCCTCCCACACGTTAAACACACTGCAGGTGTGACTTCCAGCGTACCTGTAAGGTGTGTCAGGCCCAGCTCCTGAAGGCCGTGTTGCCCTTCCTTCTGGTAGTTGACCATCACAGCCAGGGCGTACTGGTCCTCGTAGAGCGTGGTGCCTCGGATGACGCGCAGGTGGTCAAGTGGGAGGCGGCTGAACTCGTTTACGGCGAACAAGATGTAGCCTGTCACCTCCTTAATGGACTGCAAGGTTGAACATTTATTAGGGAGAGAAAATACAGGTGATTAGAAAAGAAAACCTTATCTGATTCTGCTAATCAGATAGTTATCAGAGTCACAACCCAGCAGCAGAGGTGTGTTTTGCTTGTTCTGTTAGTCACCATGACTGGAGGGGGGCAGTGAATGAGCTCATTGTGCACTTGAAATAAAGACATCATCCATTACAGACACACAAACATGTTTTGGCTCCCGAAGAAGCCTCACATGTCGGATTGTTTCTGTCATTGTCTGAATAAGGTTGATTCATGTCTGTGTCTAGACTAGTTAGGAGTTTGTCTCAGGGACACGTATTCTGTGAAAGCAACACTGGTTAATTTGTTATTGTGATGTACACAGCCCAACCTGCAGGAAGCTGAAGTCTCTGGTGTGTTCCATCATGGTGATCTCCAGGTTGCCAATCACGATGTCGCAGCCAGTGTACATCTTCTTCATCAGGTTGTACTGGATCTCTGAATTTCCCGTTGTGCTCAGAACGTTCTGGGTGCCGGAGCAAACAACCACTGGAAAAGTAGATGAATAGCGGGTTCTTGTTAATATCTTTAAAGTCAGATTAAAAGAAAGAATCTGGTATTACTTTGTAGTTTTCTTTTTGTTAACAAGTCACAAGAATGCAGCTGGATAGCTCAGTGACTAACACCCCAGACCTTGGCATGGGAGGTCGGTGGGTCAAATGCCGGTCAGGGCGCAGGTATCCAGTGAGGACCCTTAGGCAAAAGGTCCTTAATGCTTCCCTGTCTACCTACCTATGTACGTCGCTTTGGATAAAAGCGTCTGCTAAATGAAATTGTAGGATTGTAGAAGAATGAACTAATCCTTCTCACACAGTGTAGCTAAAGCTTAGTGTTGCTTCTATTTTCGTTGTTGTCCAAAGGTGATGGGTGACATGTTTCTTCATTAGTGAACATGGGCAGTGAGGATACTACATACACACTCATGCTGCTGTAAATACTCATAAGAGCACCAAAAGTGTATTAATTTATTGACCCGCGTTTAAAGATTCACATCTTCAGTAGCAATAAGTGGACTTGGGGTTAAGTGTTGCATAAAAGCAAGAAGTTGGAAAGTACCAGATAAACACAAAGGATGGCTGTCAAGAAATATATTATCAGCTTTATTCTTTAAGAAATATTCTTTCACTTGCTGCATTTTAGGGACAGTTTTATGCATCAAAAGTCAGTAATCAGTATGATATTAGTGTATACATTGGGAATAAAGTAATAGTCCCACAAAAGTTAAAAAGACAAACGTCCACTGATGGAAATGCGATAATATCATAATACACACATCCTAATAAATCATTAATGAGCGAGCATTTTTTACAAAGACTGTTTTATGCTGTTTACTACAGGCCTCAGCTTAATGTGAATGAATGTACTGTAACAGTGTGGAACAAGCTAAGAACTGTGTACAGGGCATGTCCTCCTCTCCAACAAATATACAAGGCCTTGTTTATGGTCTGTGGGAGTTCAGCCATTCAGCGTCACTCGAAGGCTGCTTTGCTATTCAAATGTCAGACAGAAGAGAAACAGCAGAGAGAAAATGGAAGAACAGCAACAAGAAGAGAATCAACCCGACTGTTAGTCTGAACGTCATCTAGAAATCAACAATTTGCACAAACATGTACTTATGTGCACTACGTTGGCACCACTGTCCACATAGTTTTGGTTTGAGAGGGTTTTTTATTGTTTGGGCTTCTGCTTGCAGTTAATTTTGAGGTCTGCTCTGACTTCAGACACCTTTGGGATAAACTGGAAAGTCCAACTTTAATTATCGATCATCAGTCCAGACTTTTGTTTTTGTGGCTGAATGTGAAGAAATCCCTGCAACCAGGTTCCAAAACCTTCCAGGAAAAGTA
Organism: Chromis chromis; assembly: GCA_900302755.1. Taxonomy (NCBI): domain Eukaryota; kingdom Metazoa; phylum Chordata; class Actinopteri; family Pomacentridae; genus Chromis; species Chromis chromis. Next base: position 37,504 of record OMNN01026501.1, read on the forward strand.
GAGACCAATGTTTTTAGATGGTAAATAATCTGGCATTTTCCTGCTAGTCGCACATTTAAAAACACAAGAAAACATTCTGAGCCTTATTATGAAGTGAAAGTTACATTTGAAACAGGAAAGTGGGTCGCTGCAATAAAGACTTGGCATTAAAATAGAGAGCTAAACTAGTTTAAATAATATTAATAGAGTCACACTTATTATATTATTCGGTTCATTTGACTACATTATTAGAACTACACTTCCAGTAATTATTTGGTTACTTTGTTAGCTGTGGGCTACAACTTATATAACTTCAGGCCTTTTTAAGTGACATTTGTTTACAATATCTGCCAAACTAGCTATTAGGGTTTACAATATACCCATTGACATGCCGATAACTGGATCATCACTGGATGATTCTGACACTGAAGGACCCTAAAAATTGTCAAGCTGGAGTTCTAGGAAGCATATTTTCCATGGCTAAAGGACATCAGAGATCAGAGATCCTTCTAACGCATGCTAAATCTTTAAATATGTGTATCAAGTCTCATATATTAATTTCTAAAAAAAACAACCCGATGGAATAAAACAAAAAATGATCAGCATGGCTAAACACCACTTGAGGCAATTGAGAGAATGCTTCTTTGTTTTTTGGTTCACTCCCCCTTTAACCCTCTGAATCCCAAAACCTGCCGGAGGGTCTGAAAGGGTTGTCTAACAGCATTTATCAGTCACAAACTGTAAAAACTGGAAGAATTTTCAAATTTTGTCAAGTTGTTCCATCAGGAAAATGAACGAAACCTCAGTTCATAATCACCTTATTCTAAATGTCTCATTTAAAAGATGCAAGAAGTGAATCATCTGGACTAATCAGATTCTGTAAAAGAACAACTCCTTGGTGCAAGAATTCCTGACTGACTCGGCAGTGACATATGACGAAAGTTTTTTTCAGGTGAATTGCAGGCTGTGTTTGTACAGAGCAGATAGAAAACTAAGTTAGGAAACTAAACATATAAGTACTGATATATCTATAGTATGTAAAGTCATCATTTCCCCAGTATTGGTAACACCTTTGGGCAGTTGGAAAAATGCTGAACATGTTGATTTAAATAATCAAATAAATCCAACTTTAATGTTTTTCTGTTCTCAAGTTGTGTGGCATTGTAACTGTGTCATAATGCACAAAAGACATTTTTGAGTTCTTTCTACTTCTAGCCATGGTTGTGCCGTTCCAGAGAAGTACAGGACTTTAAACTGCAGTGAAAATGAGCCCAAAGTGAGCAAAAAACACCTAAGAACTGTTCAGATGTTTAGCCTCAGTCTGAGAGTATTAATAAATCAGTCACCACCAAATTGCTCAGTCAAAAGTCAGGTCAATATACTTTTGATTACCGTTCGTGTCAATCTGAATGTGCCACACACATGAAATATGCGCGACAGACTCACAAACACATTCCATGGACTGAGTCAAAGTGGAGTTCAGCAAAACAACAGGATCAACAAGGGCACAAAAGACTAATGATTATTAACCTCACAGGTACTGCAGGCAGGCCGAAGCACAGTGTGAGTGTGCATGTGTGCACCTCATTACTCATAAATCTATTTACAAGGTTACATTGTGGGGAACTGAACTTTTTTAAAGCACAAATAAGTCCCCAATTGGTAAAGTTGAGTATGAAGACTTGGTTTAAGATTATAGTTTAGGATAAGTGGGTTAGAGTTCGAAAGGTTTTTATGGTTACGTCTCCAGAAAATGTAAGTCGGTGTAAAGTCCTCTGAAGAGACGAAACATGACTCAGTGTGTGTCTGTGTGTGTAACGACGTTACAAAGAACGAGTCCTCTGCTCATAAATTGCTGATAAGAGTCATTTTATTGCGTTTCTGAGAACACAAGGTTCAAGGGAAGTGGCTCTTTACCAAAAAGCTGAAGCAGTTAGGTCACCCAGATCACAAAAACACATATTTCTTCTCTGCAAGGCGTTCAGCCGTGCAGATGTTTGGTTTTATTTTGAAGATATTTTTAGATATCTCGCTCTGAAAGTCCCGTCACTGCCACGGTACAACAGAGGTGATCGGAATTTGTTTATCCTGCTTTCCAGAACTACTGTCTTACTCATAATCGTGACATCTGTGAGCTGTCAGGAATATCCAGGACACTGTTTCAGGGAAGAAACATTGTTGTTTATTCCTTTAAATGTCATTTTTCTGTGTATTGAGCAACACAAATACACCTAACCTCCATCTTTGGAGTGAGGCACTGTCTTTAAACCTGAACACTCGCCACAGTTTGTCTGCACGGTTCGACACCAACACCAGTGGAAGTGGAAACAGCGGTTTCCTCATTGGGATTTGGGTGAACTGACCCTTTACGGGGGAACTCCACTGATTTTACACATACAGATCCGATTTCACATTGCAGAGAGTCGTTCCCAGCTTGTGATAACAGTTGTATAATGTGGAGGAGAATAACCCCGATTATGTGAGCTGGGTTTTCTCAGCTCGAGGGGATGAAACATTTCAACAGAAACCCCTTGTTTCATGCTGAGGGAATGGAGTTCAAAAGACATGAGCTTCTGTGGAGCAGAAAGGATCTATTGGCGTAGTCACACAATGTCAGCAGATTGGGAAGAACAGAAAATCCTCCAATTGTTGTACGATCAAAGAATCACATATTTGTAGTTAACAAGTGAAAGCAGATAGAAGCAAACAGTGTGTGGCTCCTTTTTAATGATTCAAATCAGCTGTATTGGCGTTAAACATTGATTTTATGAAGCTGAAACTTCCTCTAATGGTTTTTTAGTTTAAGGCCAAGAAGGAGCTGCAGCAGCTGTTAGAAAGGAACAGTATCTCTGATGTGGAATTGCAGTAAAGGCAGCTAATGTGAACATTATGCTCTTTACATGACGAGTAAAGACTCTTGAATGAGTTGTATTACAGGAAGTGTAGTGTCTTTGCAGCTTCACCTCTACATAGACTGAAATATTCTAAAAACAAATGTATAGACTCAACATTAATTTGCATTTTTTTGTGTGTGTCAAGACCACTTTTACTGAAATTATGTTCAAAGAACTTTATGACCTTAGATTAATTAGTTTTTCCTCTACAATTAATAGCATTTTAAATGACAAATTACTTACGAACTGGTGGCATGAACACACGTTTCAAGGACTTTGAATCCTGAACATATTAACTACAACTTGAACTTTGTTTTAAATCAATCAATGCTGAAATGTCTGTTTAATCATTACAACTCCCTAAAACTATATTTGCAACCTCAAAGGTGTATCGAAATCAATATGTTTTTAATATTTATCTTGCAAGTGCAGTTGGGATTTTTCAGATCTGTTTAGATTAAGATGCTAGAGAAGACAGAGCATGCTTCTACTCAATATTGATTATTTTACTCCTTTCTGTGATATGTTTTTTCTACTTTTACTCCTTCTTGAGGCCTTTGAAATCACTCTTTGTCCGTCAGTTGCCTGGCGTATGGACATAGGAGGGTTGCTTGCAGCCACGTGATCTTTTCCCTTTCACAGATATGAATGTGGACTATTTCTATATATTACATTCCCCTACTTTGCTCAGTGTCACGGTTCTGTTGTTATTAATGAGCTTCAGTGAGTCTTTAGAAACATTTGTTCATTACAGTCCACTCAATTGAACTGATATCGTTTGACGTGCTGCTAAAGGGTGAAGCTCTTTATCTGCCTCATTTAAGCCCTAAAGCAGCTCATTGCTATCAGCGGATGACTTGAGCTGTTGACTCTATACTGTTTGAATTGCCTGTTGGGAAATACTTGTGCACACCTGAGCATGAATGTTCAAGAACCTTCTAAACGGCCTCAGTATGCGGAGTATGCATGCAACATGAGCACAACCCACCACGGAGGGGGAAAAACCGGTATGTATGCATGCGGCACAGTATGTGACAAAACTGTACCAGCACACAAGCTGCAGCTGTGGAAGCTGAAAATCTCAACAGGCTGAGTGGGTTTGTTCTGTCAAAGGACGACTTTCAGTGTTGGCAGATGGACGATGGGTGAAAAAAAGGAATGGGGTGGAGGGTTTGGAGTCAATACACACACACGAACACAATGGCCCTATTTTGAAAGAGCGCGAAAGCAAGTGCACATCGAGTCGTGCATCTGACTGTCTGTGCATCTCTTTACAAACGCTGCAGTATGTCAGCCTTCCTACTTAACCCGTCACCAGCTCTCCTACACAGCACATAGCCTCGCTCCAGTATGCCGTCATTGTCCCGAGAGCTGAAGTGTAACCCAACACATGATGAAAACATAACATGGATCAGGTTTAGCTGCTTATTTTCATTGCTGCGTTACCAAGGTTTCAATACTGGAAAAGAAGAGAAAAGAATAGAGGGAGGAGGAGATAAACAAGCCCCATAAAGCAGCTGAGACGACTGAGGTAAACAGAAACTTGGCACAGGAAGGCCAGAGATTACTGCATACCTCGCGAGTGAGCGTGCACGCACAAACACAAAGACAGACACCTGAGCACACGAACCACTTGATTTCATATTACATTCATCACTCCACAGGCAGAGGTTGTGTATAAGTGAACTGGAAGTTTCTCTTTTTGTTCTCAGTGTGTTCTGTACAACTTCACTGAGGCTGACACACAGAGTTGCTTAACATCTCGCGCTCTGGCAACAGGAGCGACGGCATATTTGCTTTTTGACACATCAGTTATTTGGTTAGGTCACGCCTGTAAAAGTACAGAAGCAATTTAGAAAAAAAGGTACCACCTATTGTTGTTGTTTTAAAGATAAGAAATCAGATTTGACTCACAAACAAGCTCAGCCCTCTCAGATACGTGATGCATTTCAAATCTGACACATTAAGATGACATGCAAGATTTTTCCATGATGAAAAAAAAAATCACCTGTTTTTCCTGTTGGCACAAGAACTTTATTTGAACATGGAAGTACGACAAGTTGGCAGTACCTGTGTTTTTTATTATGTGTTTATGTAACGTGCCACTCTAGAGATTTATGCTCAGATGAGTGTGTTAAGAGCTTTTTCTTTGCTTCATTGCAGAAAAGTGCAGCAAGGACATAAAAAGACACTGAAATGTTGCATAAAACTGAACCATGAATAGCTCCAGTAAACCACAAACCACCTGTGCAACCATCAGTTGTCCTATTACCTACAATATTACTGCTGACACATCATACCAAGGGTTGTTGATGCGGCCAAATAAAACCCTCTGATATCACATTATACAATACGAAAACAGTTTAAATGAAAATATTTTTGCAATACTCAACCAATGCAAGTGTCACCAGATGTGCATCAGTGCTTTTTTCCTCATTTCTGTACCTTTAATGGAACATCAAGTTCTCATTACATAAACTGCATTCATTTATTTCCCCAATAAGCAAACTGTAACTGATCCTTCTGAGTAATGAAACCTTTTCCAGTACGTTCATGTTGATGTTTTTGGTGCTCTAGTCTTTGGCTCTATCACCTGAGCATCAGCTGGAAGATGGATGATCTCATGTTCATATTGTTTTTCTCATTGTTTTTCTCATCTGATTCACCTGCAGCCAGGTGGCAACAACAACAACAACAGCAGGTCATAGTTCACACAGAATCTCACTGAGATTCAAATCACAGCAGCTCTCTGCCTCGAACACGTCACAACGCTCAGCGGCGCCAAGTAACTATGCACATTTTACTCAAGTGCTTCAATCAAGTAGAGTTTTGATGTACTTGAGTATGTCCAATTTATACCACACTATATTTGTGTGACAGCCGGAGCCAGCACTGATTTGGAAAGTGTTTTCAAGGTGACTTTTCATGCAAAAACACTAAAGAAATGTCTTTAAACTGTAGGTTAATATTTTCTAGCATTTAATAGACCAACTTATTAATCGTTAATCAGATAAATAATCTACAGATCACTTCATAATTAAAAAAAAAAAAGATTAGCTGCACCAAAACAGATTAATAGTTTGTAAAGGGTGAACAGTTTTATAGACTGAAGTATACCAACAGTAAGCAAGCTTCACCTCCATTGGTTACACAACATAATGACAGAGCTACACTGCAAAAGATTAAAAATAAATTAAAGAAAACTATGAAAATCTGGCAGCAAGGGTGCCACAAAAAATAACTTAAAAATAATGGAATATTGTAACTGTACTGTACTAATATTTTCTAGCTGATTTAAATACAGTTAGACTGTAATTCTGTGGTCACACTTTAAAAACAACAAATTACTATTTGTAAAAAATACTGATTTTTGATGTGGATATTATGCACAATTTTGGCCTGTTTTTTAAATTAATTTTTCAAAATTTTATTATGTAAATTAATAATAATAATTTATAATGATAATTTCCTGACATTTTATCTGTAATTTAATAAAACAGGAAAATCTGTAAAATAATAGGG
>OMNN01026502.1:6913-17264 GCA_900302755.1 Chromis chromis
TTGAATGTTGATTTGTTTAAATCATTCAGGGAGTTTGGTGTTTTTAAAAGAGCACCCAATTCCTATACATACATGATACACACATTTGATAAGACCATATTATATTATATACATGTAATAAGGAGAAAAGCTCTACATTATTGCCCTACCCGGAGTAATTTATTATTTTGTCAACCAAAGGAATTAACTACCCGTTTTTTCACAACTTTGAAGTCACCCAACCTAATGGAGACTGCTAGGTCTTACCTATTCAACATTTACATTGATCAAACATTTACTCCGAGTTGGCTCCAAACTAACTGACAGCATGTCAAAGAAGAATTCGATTTTGCTGCGTTTTGTTAAAACAGATGGTTTAAAGTAGAGTGTAAACTTTTCAAACAACATCAGACAGTTTGCTTATCACAGCTCAAAGAAAACATGGCATATCATCTAAGAACCATATGCTGACTTCACTGCATTAGGATCTTCAACCAGATACTGTGTTTGAGGCCTTACGCATGAACATATCAGAACTGGCGTATTTCAATAGGTTTGGTCTAATGATTGTTTTATAACAGCAGCCTCATCCAGTGACAGCTTTGACTTCTCCAGTGTCTGCTAGTAGCAGCAGCTACACCCAAATAGGCAGGATGTGAAGCCTCCTCTCTTATCAAAATGGAAAAAGATATTATGATGGGGGCTGCACGGTGGATTGTTAGCACTGTCGCCTCACAGCTAGAAGATCCCCGGTTCACATCCCGGTTAGGACGCCTGGGATCTTTCTGTGTGGAGTTTGCATGTTCTCCCTGTGCAGCGTGGGTTGTCATTGGGTGCTCAGGCTTCCTCCCACAGTCCAAAAAACATGCTGAGGTTAATAAATTATTCTAAATTATCCGTAGGTTGTCTCTCTGTGTAGCTTTGCAATATCCACTGCCTTCGCCCGAGCCGGTTTGGATAGGCTCCAGCCCCTCCACTGACCCTACAGAGGATTAAGCGGTGTATAGATAATGGATGGATGGATATTATGATGGGTAATACCTATGTTAAAATGACTCTATATTCTGCAAATGCCAGCCTTTTATGATCATATATAACTGATTTAGGCAGATATACGTCCAGAAGGTAGTGTATTCTGTGCACTGTGGGTGATTAAACTGATAAATAGATAACTTGCAGTTTTTCTTCTCCTGCAACCAATTAATTGGACAAAGAGTAGGTATGATTTCAGTTGACCAAGATTTTCATGACACTGTTCAACCTCTAAATCAACATTATTGTTCCCCATCCTGTCTGATATTTCAAGGGCTCCATCTTTTAATCTTGATCTTTTAAATTAGTGTTTAATCTGCTCAAGGTAACATCGTCTAATGCCTTGTTTTGCCCGGGCAGCAGTCCTCAATCCAAATATATTCAATATACTATTATGTAAGATAATGTAAGACAAAGAAAAACAGTCATTGCTGTCGAATGATTGGTATTTGTGTCTATCTGTCCAGATCTTTACTAAGCTACCTGCTATAGCCTAATAAATTCCCCTCTGGAAGGGTAGTCAGAACAGGTACGGCGGACACAACTCAGTCTTCCTTCTTCTTTTCACGTTTATTTTACGTTTGCGCACAATAAATGACAGCAGGTTATAAAACCGACAAGTCATACCGGTCCTGACGACTGCTCATGTGAACATAACAGTATGAAACTCAAGCATCAACCACACTTTTGGTTAACCGCGCCCACTCCACACTCAGTCTGGGGGCTGGGAAACTACATCCAAGCAAATCTCTATGTAAGGTGAGAAACAACAACAGCAACCTAGTTTGACAGAATAGAATATCATAGAATATTTAAACATAAAATGTCCATCAATTAAGGCACATTCTGAATGAATATAGCAATATGTCATACTCGAGAAAACCCAACACAGCCAAAATATGTTGCTCATAAAACACAAATGGAATATCTGTTCCAGCTGCTGGAAAGTTCTACACTATCCATCCATCCATCCATCCATCCATCCATCCATCCATCCATCCATCCATCCATCCATCCATCCATCCATCCATCCATCCATCCATCCATCCATCCATCCATCCATCCATCCATCCATCCATCCATCCATCCCAATAAAAATAAATATGAAATCACTGCTATAACAAATGTTTTTTTTCCCCTCTTACCACTTGTAAAACATCATGTTCTGTCAAATCCATTCTGCTGTTTTAAAGTAAAGATCATGACATGCCAGGCTACAAAATGTCATATAAACCAGGTCATACAGCTTACTGTAAAACAGGGCAAACAACAGGTTTTCACAGGAAACTTGTGAAATAAGAGACCTTCTTGAAACGTCTGTTAAACATTTAATGTGACTCAACTTACAAAACCAGACTGGAATACAAGATAGTTATCTACAGTTCTCTTGTTGGCCAAATAAATACTGTAATTTTGAAGCAATTACATAGAAAAATCACAGGGTTACATAAACAAAAAAGTTTATCACAATCAGTAGAACAAATACCACATTTCTGTTATCGTAGTCAAAAAGGTTACTGGGGGAAAGACCAGTGTTAAACATGATGTTATTACACATGAAGAGCTGTGAGAGAACAGTGTTATGTTTTGTTGATTGAACTGAGGAACGGAAAGAAAGAACACAGTTTTATGTTATGTTTTTGGTAAATGGTAAATGGTCTGCACTTATATAGCGCCTTTCTACCTTAGTGGTACTCAAAGTGCTTTACAATATGTTTCACATTAACCCATTCACATTCACACACCAGTGGTGACAGAGCTGCCATGCGAGGCGTTAGCCTGCCATTGGGAGCAACTTCGGGTTCAGTGTCTTGCCCAAGGACACTTGCGATCAGTGGACAACCTGCTCTACCACCTGAGTCACAGCCGGTTGGGTTGTATGGGAGCAAACTTTGATAGTCTATGAAGATCTGAAAAGAGAGAAAAAACTGTGCAAGGAGATGATGTGGCACTGGAAGAGCTATAAGGAGGAGAAAAATAGTGTTAAGAGATGCTGTTGACTCGGAAGAGCTATAGAATAAACAAACAGTGTTAAAAGATGTAGTTGTACTAAAAGAGCTATAGGAAAACTAAAGAGAAAAAACATTGTTGCATGGTGTAGATTGTTGCACCTGGGAGGCTGTGAAGAGAAAAAAAAACTGTGAGAATATGTTATTGCAATGATAGGGACATGTTGAACAGTTGGACTGCAGAGGGAACAAAGGACCTGCGGTAAAGTTCCTTCTTGCATTGTGGATGTAGCGACCTCTTGCTAAAGGAGCTGCTTTGGGACCCCACAGTGTTGTTCATGATGGACGTCAAGCTTGGCTAACATCCTGCTCTCATACACTTCCTCGATGGAGTCCAGAGGGAGAGAGGGCAGTCCAGGACAGAGCTGGACCTCCTCACCAGTTTGTTTAGTTCACTTTGCAGTTTGTTCTATATATGAATTAAGACATATTATTGGAATTCTAAATAGTATTGAATTGCATTTCCATATTTACAAAAAACAAGGATGAGAATGCAAACCAGTGTAGACTTGTTTTTTTTAATGTTTTTAGTTTCTTTTTTTAGTCTAGGCAACTGGAGAGACAAACAAACTTCACCCGGTGATGGACTGCATAACCTTTGAATCTTTGTTAGGTTTGGCTGGCTGAGATGTCCTGACACAGAGGTTTCATAGCCATAACACAAGAAACGGAAACATCAGCATCTGCATACACTGGAAGCCGTACCACCCACATTTTCCTGTAGAGTTTTCCCAGTAAATGATGTTCCTGGAAACAGATGTGAGATTGCATTAAAAAAACAAAACATACACAGATCCAGAAAAGTGATACAGAGAGTTTTGTGTTAACCCTGATATAACTGACCAATCAGACACAAAGGTAACACTTTTGAGACAGAAAATATATGTACCAATAAACATTTTGCATGTTTATGATCCCAAGAGATGATTTTTTTCATCTCGTGATATCACGTGATTGATATTATGCGCACTGGTCAGTCAGTAATTGTAGCTTTATTGTAGTTATAGTCACAGCAATGAATTGCTGTACTTTAGCTGTCACATTGTATACAGTGGATCTCTGAGGCTTTTCTGATTGCTTGTGCTAATTTATTTTTATTTAACCAGCTCAGTGTGAAATTTGCTTTTGTGTGAAAATCAAGTAAGTAAAAAATAGTTTTTCTTAATCTGAATATTTTAAACTATCACAGGCCTGTTGGGGAACTAATAAGATTACAAAGAAAAGTAGGAGAGTAAGACAACATAAAAGTTCATTAAATGAGCTGTTGTAATGGCAGCAAAACATAGCTACTGGTGTTCTCTATGAGTCCTGTCAGTCAGAAACAGAGCAGAAAAGTGCTTTTCCCAATACGTTTAGCTTTTTTTTTTTTAAATAAACCTAATAATAGTGTATCTGAAGTCAAACAAAATACCACACACTGTACGATCTGATCTCCCAACAGTCTAACAAACTTGCTCTAACTGATGAGTGATGATGCCTAGGGATGGGAATCTTGTTGAGAACTGGTTCCCAGTGTTTCAATTCCTTGGAATCATTTGGCAATTTTGCAAAGAATTCCCTCATCGATTCCAGTGGGCGCGAATGACGTCATTCACCAGTGGACCAGTGCAGCCAGCAGGAAACATGGCACCCAAGTGGCACAAATGCTCGAAAGTTTGGTTACATTTCAAGAGAAAGGATGATAACAGGGCTGTTTGTTGTCCTTTTAACCGAATGAGAATCGATAAGAGAATCGATAAAGAACCGAATCGCTAAGCAAGAATCGAAAATGGAATCGGAATCGTAAGAATCTTATCAATTCCCATCCCTAGTCATGGCCAAATCCTATAGGGGCAGTGGTGGCCTAGTGGTTTGTGAAGTAAACTTGTAACTGGTTGGTCACTGGTTCGAGCCCCCGGACTGGCAAGAGGTTGATGTGGGAAAGTGAGAGCAACTGCTTGTCCCCGTCACCCCCACTGTGGGTCCTTGAGCAAGGCCCTTAACCCCTGACTGCTCCCCAGGCGCTGCACCGCGGCAGCCCACTGCTCCTAGTATGTATAGTTAAGGTTAACTTTGAATAGGATGGGTCAGTGCAGAGAAGGAATTTCCCCAAGGGGATCAATAAAGATTAGATTATTATTATTATGCTGTTTTAATCAAATGATACAAACAGAAATTAAGATTTGAAAATATACACCTTGGTGCCATAACCTAACTGAGTCTTTAAAAAAATAAAAATGCTAACAACAATGTCAACAAAAGAATGCCGGCATTGCTAAGCTTTCTTTCTTCTTCCCTCTGTGTGTTCACTATCAGCTCATCTCACTGTCTTTCCCTGTACCACGATCAATGGTTAATCCAATGGATCCGATTTTGTAGCCAGATGGACAGAGTGGAGGTCTTGGCTTGTGCACAATCAGATTATCGTCTGATTAACAACATGTTTTGTAACTCCTACGTCATATTGGCCTCTCAGTTACTCCTGCTTGCATGAGTTGGATGAAGATGAAGAAACAATGGCCTTGGTAGCGAGATTGATGAGAATGACCATGCCGATCTTGCAGTGTACACAAAGAATAAGTCTTCATGGTCCAGATGGTTAAATACAGATGTGTGGCTGAGCTCAGAGTTTACACAAAACTGTAAGTTTACTTTCCCTGATGCCTCACGTGTGTTGAAGGACAGAATTTCTATGTGATTAACCCTTGAGGTTTGTTCAGGAACAAGTGGGTTCCAACACTCATTACCATCCATCAAAGAGTCCTGTGTTTCAGAAGAATTTCAAGCAGCCATTCATATGCTGCCATACTGAATAAGCAACTTGGAGCTATCTGTTCAGATGAAGGGTAACTGGACCTTCTGTTAATTGCTATGTAACAAGGCAAAGGCCTCAAATATTGTGTTTTAATTGGGGGCATTATCAACAGTGGAAGCCTGTGGGAGAAGAGATTTGGGTTCAGCAATCAGGTTAATTGGATACTAACTGTATTTGGCAAGTAATTTTCCTCGACAACCATCAGATGAATAGGGAAGTTTTGGGAGATCAGACAAAGTATGAGGCACAGCTGAGGCCAACACTGCGGCAACAAATCTAGCAGCTAGCAGTTCAAATTGTGATCCAGACATGTGTGATTACTCAACAGGGAAACCGGCATTGAGGGGAGCACTGGATGATTGATTTTCTAGCCCTGATGTTCTTGGAAATTCTCTCAGTTCACAGATCAGATCAGTGTCAAGTCCTGATGACTAACACTTAATTCTCTGACTACACCACGGATGAAAGCACCTAGATCTATTGGTTTTGATCAACGTCCAGAAAATGTCATGTCTAAGATTAAAAAGGTTTAGTTTATCATCTGTAGGAACAACCAAAGGATTGCTACTGTAAAGCTGGATGAGATCAAAAGGTCACTTCATCTATACTGGATAAAACTACTGAGCCACTCTCGACTGTTGTTTCAGTCATGCAAGAGCTGAAGAAGAGATGGGAGAGTGTTGTATTGCAGCAGGTAGGTATTGACTTAACCCCCGCCACATTGCAAAGCATATCATTCGACTTCAATTTAGTATTTCCATTCAGAAACATGATACATTATAAAACTGATATTGCAGACGCCTTTTTTTTAGACTGTTCTCTCTGCAATTTGTCCTGTGCTATGCTAACTTAATAGCTTGGTATTGTATTGTACTGATGTTGCATGCAGAAGAACGGTAATCTTCCTAGAGAATTTAGTAAAAAAAACAACTTGTGAACAGGATCCGTCATAGATCCGTTGTAGATTTCTATCTGTCCTGGTTAATCTATTGCAACGACTGTTTTCTGGCATAGGAAGCTCATTATAGGTTAACTTGGAACACCAGAAGGTTTTGCAAGGCGGGGGTAGTTCAGTGTTCAATGTGGGGATCAACTTAGGCATGCAGCTGTTGGCGAGAGTCAAGACACTGGGTGGGGGAGGTGATGGAAGAGTGAAAGCAGAGGGCAGAGGGGATATGTGGGAGCCGGGAGACTACAGAACAGATCAGCTCTCCTTCGTTTCCAAACTCTGTTCTCAGGAAATGTAAGAGAAAAGAAAGAAGGCGCAGAGATGAGGCATCCAAACCAAACAGTTCATCCGTAGGCAGTAATGTGTTTTTTTCATCCTGACTTCTGTTGCCTTTTATTTCTTTTATAGCTTGTCTTTATGTCTGACACAAAGCACTTTGTGCCGTGCTGTTGCTGAAAGGTGGAAGAGAAATTAACTTGGCTTCCCTCATTGAAATAAATCAATATCTATTTTCTAAAATTAAGTTTTCATTATTGCCAAAATCGAGTCTCTCAAAAGGTTGTTATTCCAGCGAGCAGAAACTTAAAGCCTGACCATTTCTGCTTTTTATTTTTTGTTGATAATTAACCTGTTTATTGCCCCATTAAGGAGAGCCTGTCAGTTTTTGGCACATTGGTTGGTCTGCAAGGTGTCTCCTGTTTGTGGAGTATGACACCCAATTTTCTATGATTTGCAAACCGAGATAAGTCTGACAGGGACAACTTTTATCTTCCACATTTTTTCTGCAAATTGCCTTACCGAGGAAATTCGTTGAGCCAAGTTGAGTCCAGCCCTGCCATGAGCACATTTAATATGACAGACAGCAGATAATAAAAACATCATAACTGTAAAGCTGCTCATGGACAAAACTTGCATTATCAGTGAAGACTTTATCCGAAACCTTTTCGAGCATATGTACCAGGTCCAGTTACAGCATGCATGTGCGAACCATGTGGTACACTAAGGCAATAAACAACCCCTAATAAGAATCAATGAAAGCTACAGCTCTTATGAAATTCAGTTCAAAATATCTGATGTGTAAAATGGAGGTTTGGTGTAAACAACCGTTCTTCCAACTCCCCTTTTTCCATCTCACTCATTAGACATCATTGTGTCAAGACTCCAGTGGTCATATTACAGCTTTGGTATTCTCATGCATCCCCTGTTTACCGCCTCTGTCTTTTAACCTTTGCGTGTTTCTTACATGTCGGTTTTATCCGTCAAACATTTTCATTTTCTCATCCATTTTTGGAGGATTGTTTGCTTTTTTGCTCACTGTTGCACAACAAATTGCCTGTTGGGGATGATGAAGATTTACTTTACTCTGCTCAAAACCCTTCTCTCAAGTCACCCTCCCTGGGTCTGTCTATCTCCCACCCTCCCTTCCTTCCTCTTCCAGCCTCACTCTCGCTGTGCAGCCTCGTCTGACTGTCTCGATCACACTGGGAGGTTGTGGCTGTTTAACCAACAGAGCTGAAACATTGACTACCTACTGCCTGATGGGTAAATACGATTGAAGAAATCTTCCTAAGAAAAACAATCATGTGTAAACTCGACACTACATCGCTGTTTAGTCAGGTTTCTGTCCAGCACAGCTTTAAAAAATGATCACATGAACATCGTCTTTTCAAGGATGTTTGATGGAAGCATCAATACACGTTCTCATCTTCCTCTGGAAACAAACAAGATGCCGCACAACATGTAAGAACATTCTCAATAGATGCTGTCTAGTGGGCTCTGTTTAACTTGGACATTTCATCCCCTTCATACACTTTGACTTGTGTGGTAAACATGTTTGCCTCAGTTGGCATTTCCTTTGAAGTTTGATATCATTGAAGATTTCTGCACTTCCTGTTAGTCTTACTTTTCTCAGTTCCGTGGAGAGTTGGAGTGCATTCTTGTTGTCCTGAGAAGCGCAAACACAAGAAAACACAGTGGACAGCATGCAGGCTTATCACAGCTCTCACACACTTTGACACTTTAATATTGGCCCAGTACCAGACATGGTGAGCTTATGGCACAGCTTCTTGTCAAACCAAAAGCTCAATTTTACCTCGTCATCTCCAGAAATGGGTTGAAATCAAGGATACTGCCTAAAACTGGTAAAAAATTGGCCGCCGTTTAGCTCACTGAGTTAAGGCGATACCATATGGGCTCAGTCCCTTAGCAGCGGTCATGAGTTTGAGTCCAGCTCAAGACCATTTGCTGCAAGTCACTCTCTTCTCTACCCCCACTTTCACTGTGTCTCTCTCCAATAAAATGGAAAAACTCTCCCCCCAAAAAATACATAAAAAAAATAAAATGTTAAAAAATTGGACTGTTGGTTGTATTCATAGGGCTCCATCCTCGGCCCCCTTTTTTTATGTATAGGAAATAAAATCTGTAGCTACGTTCAAGATCTAGAACTGAAATTCACTTAGCAATATTTGTATCAAATGGGGTAAATAAGGAAGCAGGTCTACTTATTATCACAGCCGGGTGTTTTATTCTGCCATCACCATAGCATTTAGATCAGGGTTCATGTTTAAATTGGTATGTTTCAAGTTGTCTTTTGCTTTTTACAAGCTGTTTGCAGCCATGTTGCTAAAGCTACTGCTAGCAGGAAGAAAAAAATCAGGAGATTCTTTCTTCTTTCTTCTTTCCTAAATGATCCGTTTCATGTCCTGTGTTGTTGGTGGTTGCTGGGTGCAACAGAAAACCGAAAGTGATCCAGTCCTTGTGATGGATGGGGGCGCTGAAATGTTGCCTCTTACCCCTTTAAGCAGGTGACATGCTGATTTATGAGCCGGTAAAATCCTTTAAATGGGTCACTTACTGTTTTCTCTCCCAGAAATCAAGTTTTGAATGTCTTTTTCCAGCTGAACAAAAATAAATCTGAAATGATTCCAGAACAGCTTTGGCTTCTTGTGTGCTAATATCAAACCTTAATCAGAAACAGTGACCTTTTCTTTCTTTTTCTTTAATCATGTTTCTACAAAAAGACCATCACAGAATTGAAGTCCTTGCAATTTTGCACTGATCTTGAGTACAGTTCTGTTTTTATCATGCTTCAATTATTGCAGTTTGCCGTATTCAAGGTTGAGCAGGAAAACACTTTTGTCCTTGCTGCGAGGCTTCTGTCCTTACTGAACAGGGGGCAGTTACCACATCACGCTTGATCCAATGCTTCTGTACTGCTGCTGATTGCTATTACTGCATCCAGTGGCCACAACTGCGTAGTCAGCTAAAAACACACAGGGACCCATGTCTAAACTATAAGATAAGTTAGGTTTAGAGTTAGGGAAATATCACTAATGACAGTAAGGAAACAGGATATAAAATCCAACTT
Organism: Chromis chromis; assembly: GCA_900302755.1. Taxonomy (NCBI): domain Eukaryota; kingdom Metazoa; phylum Chordata; class Actinopteri; family Pomacentridae; genus Chromis; species Chromis chromis. The sequence goes on from OMNN01026502.1 coordinate 17,044, forward strand.
TTACTGTCAAAGTCACACATTCTGCATGTCAACAATGACATGCTACTTCTATAAGGCAGTGGTGTCCTAGTGGTTTGTGAAGCGAACTTATAACCGGTGGGTCGCCACTTTGAGTCCCCAGACTGGCAAGAGGTTAAGGTGGGAAAGTGAGAGTGACCGCTTGTCCCAGTCACCACCACTGTGGGCCCTTGAGCAAGGCCCACAGTGGTGGTGACTGAGAT